>JAKLLW010001078.1:0-19172 GCA_022814695.1 Neocatenulostroma microsporum | reverse complement strand
AAGCCATCACGAGGTTTCGCTTGGGCATGTGGACCTTGCAGCAGGGCTTCGGAGAAGCAGCTGGAGGCGCGCAATACGCCGACTGTCAGCGGCGATGTGACAGAGGCTGAGGAAGAGCTCGTGGAAGACGGAGAGCAGCCGGCAGGCTCCAACGAGAGCACGAGGGCGCCCAGTCCAAGCGCAGACGACGCAATCGTGGATCAGCACCCAGCCACAGCAGCTGAGATTGCGCTTGCGAAGATGTGGCCTATGCGGTATCTAGGCATTCACTGCCGGGTGGAGGATGCACTTCAATATGATGATCGTGCAATCTATCCACGAGCGAGTTCCCGCCTAGGACCACGCCATCAAGCAAACGTCAGTATGTGGCCCGGTCGTCCTATCGAGCTCGTCAAGTCCGCGGAGATCAAGAAACGCTACAACAAAAGCAGCACAAGCCACAAGAAGGATGGAAAGCTTACGAAAGAGACACTTGCGGCTCTTGAAGCTGAACGCGAGGAGAAAGCACGGCGGCCGAAGTGGGTACAGGACGAGCCGCAAGGTTATGTCGCGCGTGGCGAAGACTACCCGGAGAACGACCCTCGATGTACCGCCAGGCTTCTATTCAAGATGCCAGAGCAGGGTGCTCAGCACGAGAAAGAAGTATTTGTGGATGACTACGTGAAGCGCGCGAAGGTCTTCTCACGCCAAATTGGTGTGCCGCCTTTCGGTGTCAACTTTCTTGACAAGGCGATGGAGCTGTTGGCGTCGTGTAACTACAATGTCAATCAGGCGCTCAACAAGCTCAAGACCATGGAGCGGAAGAAGGACCTGCACGAGCCCATCCTTACCAAGCAAGAACTTGCGAGGTTTGAGGAGGGCGTGGCGAAGTTCGGTTCGGAGCACAGACTTGTCCGTCTGCACATGAAGACTACATTGCCGAACTCTGATATTGTACGGTTCTACTATCTATGGAAGAAAACGCCGAAGGGCAAAGAGATCTGGGGCAACTATGGTGGCAGGAAAGGGAAAAAGCGCGGCGCAGAAATTGATGCGGGCACGAAGCTGCAGTTGGAGGTCGCCAACGACGGAGACGATTCTGCTTTCGATAACGACAAGGCAATTGGACTCAACAGAGGCTTCCAGTGCAAATTCTGCAATACGACGCATGCTCGTCAGTGGAGGAAAGCGCCGGGTGTTGCACCTGGCCAGACGGTCCCAGTAGACGGCAAAGCAGGTAGCAAGAAGGATAAGGTTCAGCTTGCGTTGTGTCTTCGATGCGCAGGGCTCTGGCGGAAGTACGCCATTATGTGGGAGGACATCGACGAGGTCGCGAAGAAGGTTGCGCAAGGCGGTGGCCGTGCGTTGAAGCGCAGGATCGACGAAGAGCTTCTGCGCGAGCTTGTCGCGGCGAATGAGGCCGCCAACATGCCAGCGCAGGAGCCAATGGCAGCCGTGCAGTCCATTGAGGGCACTGGTGAGCCGCCGAAGAAGAAATCGAAGACCGACAAGGACGTCATGACACCGCTGCCAGAGCCGCCTAAGAAGAAGGAGAAGCCTCCACCGCCTCCGAAGGAGCCCACACCGCCGCCACCGCCTATCATACCGACTCCACCTCAATGGAGAGTATTGCCATGTTCGATCTGCAAGATCTCGGGCGACACAATTGAGTGCGCGCGCTGCAAACTCACAGTACATCGACGCTGTTTCGGCTTGCAGGAGAACGAGGGTGTTAAGCCTGACGGCTCTGTTTCTTGGGTGTGCGAGCAGTGTCACAACGACAGATACCCTGAGGTCTCTACGGACTACGCTTGCTGTCTATGCTTGACAGAAGAAACGCTTGTTGACCTGGTGGAGCCGCCAAAGGTGTCGCACAAGAAGAAGACGGACCGCGAGCGCGAGAAGGAGCGCATGGAGAAAGAGCTTGCCGATGCTATGCGCACCGATTATCGCACTAGGCAACTCGACAGGAACTGGCCACTCCTTCCTCGCGAGCCGTTGAAGAGGACGACTGGCAACAACTGGGTACATGTTCATTGCGCAGTCTGGACACCTGAGATACGCTTCAGCAGTGCCCCGAAGCTCGAAGTGGCAGAAGGCTTCCAGAACATACCTGCTACCCGCTACGATGCTGTCTGCAAGCTGTGCAAGAACAAGGACCACAACAACAAGTTCCGCGAGGATGCTGGTGCTTGCGTGTCATGCTTCCAGTGCAACGCCAACTTCCACGCCTCTTGTGCTTTTGAAGCAGGCTACCAATTCGGCTTTGACGTTACGCCTGTGAAGGGCTCTCGCAAGGATCAGATCACGACTGCGAAGCTTGGCGAAGAGACTGGTTCGCTTACAGCGGGTATCTGGTGTAGAGAACATGTCGTCAAGAGCATCGTGCACCCTTTGAACGAAGTTGTGGATGAAGCTGGCACCACTGCGCTGCAGGTGTTCGTGGAGAACTACAAGCAGACTGATCTGACCCTGACTGGAACGGTACGCAAGGCGAATCTGGTGCAGTTAACCAAGGACAAGAATCAACAGGCTCTACCCGCTGCTGGTAATGCTGGGCGTCGCGAGTCCACCGCGAACAGTATCGCAGCAGCAGTGCGTCGTGGTGCAAGGACCTCGGCGGCTGCAGAGTCGAGAAGCCAAGCTGGGGATGGCGCTACTGAGGTCTCCGAAGTCCCAGAGGCGGAACCTGCGCGTCGCTGTACAAAGTGCAAGATTGATGTCACGCCACGCTGGCATAGTCTTATGAAGACGCCTCCACCTACGCCGCCGCGATCTCCGCTGCAGCGTAGGCTGTCCATGACTCTCGGCGAGTATGCTGATCTTGAGCGTGAGCGCTCAGAGGCAGCCGGTGGGAATGCAACAGGCGTCGATATCACGGGCGCGCCAATCAATCGGCCTCCATTGGCTGACCCTGCAAAGCCGCAACAGGAATTTCGTTTCATGACTCCCAGTGTTAATGGCACTGTTTCGAATGGAACGACTGATCGTCCCAGTGCTCCACCAGCCACCAACGGAGAGCCAGAAGGTTCGGGTGCGCCAACTGCCGTGAGTGGAGAGCCAGCGTCGAATGAGCAGCCTTCCGCTACCTCCACCGTGGTGCCATCGAGCGAAGTGCCTCCCCCGCAAGCGGACGGCGAACCATCCCACCCAGCAGAGGAGAAGAAGAGCGACGATGCCTTCCACAAGCACGCGTTACCACAATATCAGAACCCTGCAGCGGCCACACCACCGCCTCCCGAGCCTAAGGCTGAGGATACCGTCATCAACGGTACGCAAGAGTACCTGTGCCACAAGTGCTTCGTCAAGAAGAAGATCGATCCGACGCCTTCACCGCCACCTCAACCAGAACCCACGCCTGTTGTACTCTCGCCGCCGCGTCCGTTCCCACTGCAATTGGACTGGAGTAGGCCTCCACCACCAACTAGCCAGCCGCCGCCGCCACCTCGGGATGCACCGATGAGGATGCCGTGGGATGACCCGCCAAGGCAAAGCCAGCCGCCACCGCCCCCGCCTGTCATGAATGGCGCAGGTCCGGGTCCGGTACCACCGCCAATGTACGGCCATCAACCCCCGACATCAGGGCCAAGCTATCCGCCAACACCGGGATCGGGTTACCCCCCCTATGGGCAGCAACCTAATGGCTATGCGCCTCCGCCACCCATGCACCAGCGGCAGCCAAGCTTCGGGTACGGCGGCCCTCCACCTTCATCATATGCGCCGACTACCCGGCCATCACCGCTGCCTTATTTCCCGCCCACTACCCAGCCGATGAGCAATGGAACCCACTCACCACATGTTGGACAGCCGCCATTGCAGTCGCCAACGCATCCGTATGGCCCTCCACCTCAGCATCAGCATAATCCGTATGCGCCGAGGCGAACAGAGTCGCCTTTCAATCCGCATTTGCCGCCGATTGCGCAGCCGTTGCATAGTAGTCCGCAGAACGCTTTCACACGGCCAGAGCTGATGAATGGGCAGCCGCCGCAGCAGCAACATCAGCAAGGGCCGCCAAACCAGCAACCGCAGCATCAACAGGGGCCTCCTCAGAGTCAGTCTCAGCAGCAAGCGCCTGCTCCTCCGTCACAGCAACAGCAACAGCCTTCGGCTGGGACGCAGACGCCGCAGCCTCAGCAGGCTCAATCGCAATACGGGAATCCCTATGGGACTCCGCAGCCGGGTCAAGCGACGCCGGCGGATGGACAGGGTAGGCCTACGACTCCACGCGAGGGGCAGAGCAATGGCTTTAATGGGGCGAGTGCTTCTCCGAACTTGAGGAACTTGTTACATTAGGTATGTGACACGTTGTGAGGGCGAGGTAGTGAAGCGTGATACTGTGGCAGAGCAATGCTTGGAGACTTGGCGAGCGGATAGTTGAAGTGGAGGAGTGAAGGTTTCTAGCTGGAGGCAGATAGTGTATGATAGCTTATTTCATACCATGTTGCTGCTATCTCTTGCCCTCGCTCTCGATTCTCAACTGTGAGCTCATGCGCATGTCGCGGTGTCTGAAGTGCAAAACAACCGCTACAAGACGTGAATGCTCCCATAGCCCCAGTAGGTGTGCCTCAGGCAATGGGAGCTTGGACCAGAAATCGAGGCTGGAGCGAACGTTTCTTTCACCTTTCCATGTTGAGACTCGCACCGCTCGCATCGCATCTTTGAGAACTTGCGAACCCACTTCCTTCATACAATACCTCATTGCGATCAATGGGCGATACTTACGTCAGCAGAGGTACCTAACCAACACAGCAGAGTCAACTGTTGGCTCACACCTCCGCAGCCCCTGCTCGTCGTACTAACTCCAGCACCCAGACACCGGTCGCCTTGGCTCGTCGCGAGAAAACTACGTAAGAGCTTGAATCTTCACCCATACATACGAGAGAGAGTCAGGATGTCTGACGGGAGACTACAGTCTTCGCGCGACGACCGCCGGAGGGATCGCGATGGCGGCGGAGACCGCAGAGACCGCAGGCGCTCACGCTCGCCGCATGGCCGTGATGGTGGCGGTGGTGGTCGCTCGCGTCGAGAATACCCGGACGTAGACTCGTACTCTTCGAGCGGGAACTACCGGGAGCGTGAGCGGGAGGATAGGTATGGAGGAAGAGATGGAGGGCATGACAGGCGCGACAGGGACTGGGATCGAGGCTCAGGGCGCCGAGACACCAGGCGCGACGACGGTGATCGCCGACGTGATCAGCGCAGAGGCGACCGCGACCTCTTCGATGACAGGAGACGGCCGCGTGAGGATCGGGACCGCGGTGACAGGAGGGGTGGTGGTGATGATAGGGACCGTGGCCGCGACCGAGACGACGAGCGCCAGCTAGAACGTCAGGCACGGAACAAGAGCAACTCGCCAGCCCCGGAGAAGCCGAGAGAGCCCACACCAGACCTTACCGAAGTCGTGCCCATCCTCGAGCGCAAGCGCAGACTCACGCAGTGGGACATCAAGCCGCCGGGCTACGAGAACGTGACAGCCGAGCAAGCGAAGCTTTCTGGCATGTTCCCTCTCCCAGGTGCGCCAAGGGCACAGCCGATGGATCCAACGAAGCTCCAAGCTTTCATGAACCAGCCTGGCAACCAAGCGAGCAACAGCGCGCTCAAGCCATCCACCGCTCGCCAGTCGAAGCGCCTCTTCGTCTACAACCTCCCTGCTTCCGCCACCGATGAGAGCGTGAGCGACTTCTTCAACCTGCAGTTGAACGGGCTCAACGTGACCAAGGGTCAGGATCCTTGCATCTCCGCGCAAGTCAGCAAAGATCAGTCATACGCTCTGCTCGAGTTCAAGACTGCGGAGGATGCTACCAACGCGATGGCGCTGGATGGTATCAGCATGGAGTCAGACGCCATGGACACCACAAACGGCGCTTCGAACGGCAGTGCTCAGGGCCTGCAGATCAAGAGACCGAAGGACTACATCGTGCCAGCTGTCACTGACGCCACCGAGAGCGAGGCCGGCGTGCTATCCAGCATCGTGCCAGACACGCAAAACAAGATCTCCATTACCCATATCCCAATCTACCTTACCGAAGACCAGGTCCAAGAACTTCTCGTCTCGTTCGGCGAGCTCAAGAACTTCGTACTCGTCAAGGATACCTCAAGCGATCAGAGCCGCGGTATTGCATTCTGCGAGTACGCGAATGCCGCGGAAGCTACCGATGTTGCGGTGGAGAGCCTGAACGGCATGGAGCTTGGGGATAGTCACCTCAAGGTCCAGCGTGCCAGTATCGGTATCCAGCAAGTCGGCGGCGAGATGAGCGTCAACGCCATGAGTTTGATGGCTGGTACTACCAGCGCCGATCATGACGTTGGCAGGGTGTTGTGCTTGATGAATATGATTACGCCAGAGGAGTTGATGGATGCTGATGAGGCGGACGGTAAGTCACTCCCAGGGACTTACACAGAGACCATCTTACTGACCTTGCAGAAATCCTCGACGACGTGAAAGAAGAATGCACCAAATACGGCCCTATCCTGGAAGTGAAGATGCCTCGTCCAACAGGCGGCAGTAGACAGTCTGCAGGAATAGGTAAGATTTACATCAAGTATGAGTCCCCTGAATCTGCGCAGAAGGCGCTTGCGGCGTTGGCGGGCAGGAAGTTCGCGGATAGGACAGTGGTGGTGACCTTTTATGGGGAGGAGTACTTCGATATTGCTGCGTGGTAGGCGTGGAAGGGTGAGGGCAAGGAGGGGCGAGAGGATGGAGTGGTTATTCACTGGCGAGCGTGCGATTAAGCTTGCTCGTCAAGCTACGGAGGCACGGCGACATGTTTCGCGGTGAGGTGAGAGATCAACGAGCGAGCATTAGCATTGCGACTGCCTACTTCTTTCACGCAGGAGGCAGCGGTATGGTGGTCTGAGATTGTACTATAAGTTAGCATTGCGTCTAGGCTGATCTTTATAGCCCGGATACGAAAAGCATTGAGTCGACAGCTTGCCTGCCCCGCCACGAAGCACTGCTTGCAGCTGCGCCGTCTCCACATTGCTAGGCAAGACTGGAAGCTGTATGGTTGCAGGGAGCTGCAGAACTGCATGTAGGAGGCCAGCGAGTCGTGCAGGCCCACTGGGATGGGCAGTCATCAGTCCTTCATGATACTGTAGGATGCAGTAGGTAGCCTTTCGTGATCCTGAGACAATCTGATCTTTTCAGCGTAAGAGAACACACTCAACTACCTTACTCAAGCCTGCCACAACAGGATCAGAATAATGGCCTCCTCCACCACCACCGCCAACCCACCACAATCAACCCAATACAACAAAATAGCAGACGCCTGGTCCATCCTCTACCCACCAGATGGTTCAACATGTGCAACCCTACCGATAGCCGCCATAGAAGACGCCCAGCTCCATCACGCTCTTACGACCCAAGTCCCCATCTCCGGTAAGCGGATCCTAGACCTCGCTTGCGGCGGCGGACATTACACTAGTAAATTCCTCTCTTGGGGCGCCTCCAGCGTCGTAGGCGTGGATATTTCGTCTGGTATGATCGATGAGGCTCGCAAAGGTGCTCAAGCCAGAGGCGTCTCCGAGGAGAAGCTCAGGTTCTTGGTCGGCGACGCCTCTGATGAAACCGTCACAGTTGAGGGCGCACCATTTGATGTCGTGACGGCATGCTGGTTACTAAACTACGCCCCAGATTGCCAGACCATGACAAAAATGTTCCGTACAATCGGCAGACACCTCAAGCCAGGAGGTTACTTCGTGGGAATGACTTGTGGTCCCCTCCTCACCGACTCTCCACACGAAAGGGATGTGTTGAACGCAGCTTGGAAGCCTGAAGGTGCTTGGGGCAAGTATGGCGCGAGAGGCAGGGTCTTGGAAGGCATGCCGAATGGGGATGGGTATAAAGTGAGGTGTGAATTGGGGTTACCTGAGGAAGGACATCCGATTGCGGAGTTTGAGAACTACTACCTGCGCAATATCGTCTTTGAGAAGGCTTGTAGGGACTCGGAAATGTTCCATGGGCTGGACTGGGAGGATTTCGTTATACCTGAGGAGATGAGGGAGAACAAGCCAGTTGGGTTTTGGAACGATGCAACGTTATTGCCTGAGTGCAGGATATGTCTTGCTAGGCGAATAGAATGAATAGCACTCTCCAGCCACTTAATGCAGATATTCTTTCTCGTGTAGGGAATATCGGTCAACCGATGTAGCTCTCACTTGCGCCATCCCCAAGCCAGCCTTCTCCACCGTATGATACACCCGCAGTGACAGGACGTAAGTCATCCGCCACCTTGTCAAGCGTAGGATAGTCGTACTCGACCAGGGATGCGTTGCCCTACAACGGCATCCCCTCCTGATTGGTTCCGTCCATGCCGTAGGCCATCATGTTGCCGTGATGCGTCTGCTGCAGCATAGGATACTGCTGGTATTGCGCCGGCGCTCCGTAAGGCATAGTCTGCTGTGGGGTATGTTGCATCTGATGAGTGTGATCTTGTACCGGCGCGTACTCCATCTGCTCATGCTGCTCCGCCATTTGCTGTTGGTATTGCTGCGCGCCCGGTTGAGCTTGCCCGCTGTTGTCCATCATGGTGTCGTCCTCGTCGCCCATACCCTCGCCTGCCGCCTCGCCAGTAAAGTTCTCAGCGCGCTGCCAACCACCGTTCTGATCACCGCGCCCAACGATCTCGCCAGTCTTTTGCATCTTGGTGCGCAACTGGCCCATCTTGCGCTTCATGCGCTCGCGGAGCAGCTCGTCGTGCAGTTGTGGTACCCAGTCGCCTTTCGTGAGATCGACCAGCTGGTATAGTTCGGTGTACATTGCCTCGAAGGTTTGGACGGTGTTGTTCGTGAAAGCGTAGAGGCCGTGCTGGTGCATGAGGTCGGCGAGCATGCCTTGGGCGCGCAATGGCCAGATGTCTTTGCTCTGCACCCACTCTGCGGTCAAGTGGTCGCGGCGACGGCTACGACGCTCGAGGTCGCGGAGCATACGCTCTTGTCGCTCAGCAGTACGCTTCTTAGACTCCTCGATCTTCTTCTTGCTCCTTGAGTCACGCTTCGGTCCCTTGGCACTGCCAGATGCGCCTGGATTATAGAGTAAGCTCGGTGCGGATGATGGTGTGCCTGTCTTCCTCGCACCTGGTGTACCTTTGCCTTGTTGCAGCCTGCGCATCTTGAGCTTCAGCTCTACCTCGCGCTTCTGTAGCTCAATCTGTTGTAGCTGTAGCTGGATCGTCTCTTCGTCGTCTGCGTCATCGTCCATGTTGACAGCAGGTGCGTAGGGTGTGCGTGGTGTCTGCTGCTGTAACGCCTGAGCCAGCTGCTGCTCGGCACTTTGCGCGGTTGCCATTGGTGCGTAGGGTGACTGGTATTGCACTATGCGCGGGGGCTGGTTCGGCCCATCGTCCTCGTCGTTTGCGCCGTCGGTGCCGGGAGCGTTGCTGGTCTTGACGCCCTTCCCCTTCACTTTGTCGCCCTTGCGCTCGAAGACGCGACGGATGGTGCGCGTGCCGACGACGATCTTGTACTTGTCGTAGAGCCACCACAGCATGTCGTCAACCGACATATCCGGCTGCGTCTTGACATGTTCGAACAAGTCCTATCACTTGATCAGTACCGGACTCGCACATCGCGACTGCAAGCAAACCTACAGCCTCCACCTCAGCATTCAACACCCGATGCCTCCCCGTCCTGCTCTCCGGCGGTTTACCAATCCTCCCCGTCCTCTCAAGCTCCAACTTCCATCTCCTTATAGTTCTGTCCGAGACACCCGTCTCCTTCTCAATGCTGTCCTCATCGCGACCAGCCTCTAGCAGGTTCTTGACGTGCGCCCGCTGCTCCTCGCTGTACGCTTTGCCCTGCGCGACGCATCAGTATCCCGAACTACTTTCAAGCAAGTGAACGATGGTGATATACTGACATATTGACGTGTTCCGGCCATCTCGCGACTTATGGCAGGTACTTGTGGGTGTCAGAGATGTTCAAACTTGGGTATGGAGACGTTCAAAACTAGTGGACAGGATAGCTCGGGCCATGCGTCACGTGCGAGACAACATTCACATCGAGAACATTCACTTCTCACAGAATGCTTGGAGGTATAGACATAGTGGAGTATGGCGGAGAGTGTAATGAAAGGTCCATTAGACGAGGAGACTATGTAACACACCCAAGATCCTTCGCATGAACGCAAGCTATGCCGCAAGAATGCAATCGACCAAAACGCAGTATGCTTTCTCAATCGTGCCGCCAGAATCAGAAACCTCGTAAACTCATGCACGTCGTAGGCAGTCTGTCTCCGCCCGTCAGTCCATCCTACTCTTCACAGCATTCTACTCCAACTTCGGCTGCTCAGTCAACCCTTCCTCCTCCACCGCTGCATGCTCTTCGAAGACCTTGGAAGCCTTCTTGACAAGCTTCGCAAGGCCCTTCTCCATTGTTTTGCGTCCCTCGAGAGTGTGCCAGACGTAGTGAGGGGCCTTGTTGACGACATCCCAGCTAACAAGGTTGTCCGTCAACTTCGTCAGATCCCTCTGCTTCCTTTCCCACTCCTGATCTCTCCTTGTGTGGATACCACTCGAGACAAGTACAAGAGGTGTGTCCGCTGCCTGAATGGCACGCGAAGTGACAGCCTCACTCTTAGTCATAGAGTCTGCGACAAGGTTCTCCTGAAGCTGCGCCTTGATGAATTTGCCGCCTTGGTAAGCTTCCTTGCCGTAGACGCGATCCTCACGGGTGCGGCCCTTGAAAAGCGCACCGCCTAAGCGTTGGATACCGAGGGGACTGATGATGCCGTAGCCCCAGAGTACAAAGCCTCGGCTTGGGCTGGCGATGCGATGCAGGAGGTCCTCGTGCAGTGGGTCGATCATCATGATGCCTACTACGTCGCGGAAATGTCTCGAGCTGAAGATGCGTGAGACGATGCTGCCGTAACCTGCAGAGACCAAGATCCATGGTCCTTCCTCGCCAGCTACTGCTAGAGCCTCAGCAAGGTTGTCGGCGGACATGCCGGCGCTGTGTGGAGAAGGCGCGTTGTCTGACCAGGCATAGCCAGGACGGTCCCAGTAGCAGTAGCGGTCGATCGTGCCGTTCTGGTATGCGTTGTAGGCCCAGTGCTCGAAGTCGTATTCGACTGGGTCCTCTCCAGCTTCGAGGAGCACAGTCGGCGTACGCTTGCCGCTCTCATCGTGCGAGACGTTACCGACGCACGCGAGGTGGACCTGGTACTTATCGCCATCAACGTAGTACCGCTCGCCGTCCATCTCCAAGCTCCTGTCACGAGCGCGCAGGATCAAGGTGCCTGTCATGAGGACAGCAATGACGATGTACACGGCCAAGATGACAGTCGCGAGCATGACTGCGAGCCACTCTTTGAGTGTGCGGCGTGTCTCTGGACGGCCAGTGAGGCGCTCTTCTTCCTCGCGTTTGCCCCATGCTACTACACGGTCCGAGAGCACGCAGTAGGCAGCTATGAGCGTAGCCCATGCCGCGCTTGCTATGCCTGGCGGCCCCTCCTCAAACCGTATTCTCTGTACTGAGACGATGATGATCAGGTCGACAAGCAGGAACAGAGCAATGACGCCCTGGCACACTCGCATCGCCAGGCTTGGCGCCGAGAAGAATAGAAGCGAGCATAGTAGCAGGCCGAGCGTGAGAGTCGTGAAGGAGAAGTCGAAGAAGCCTGATCCGCGAGTGTGCAGGCCTGGCGGAGAGACGAAGATGCTCACAAGGAGGAGCACCCACCAGAGGAAGGTGATAGCGGCGAAGAGAAGGCTCAAGAAGCGGAGGGCGCGGACGGTCCAGAGGTTGTAGGGTGATACCTGTTTCCCGTCAGTATGGGATGCCAGAAATGACTCTCTATATGTTTCACTTACAGCTGGATCATCTGGGTCTAAGTAGCCATCTGAATGCGGCGGCCGTGGGTTTGCGGGCAACAAACGATCTCTCTCCGAGGGCTCTCTCTGCGATGTGCGTGCCATATCGCCGTCCTCGCGCCCGTCCTCTTCGTCGTGCTGGTCGGTTCCGTTCTGTTTCTTCGAGCCCCACAACGACATGATCTACACAGCTCTGACAGCGTTCTCCAGCTTTTCTTCTTGCGTGAAACACGACCGGAGCAAGCTGGAGCAGGAGCTTCGTAGGAGTACAGTGACTGCTAGGCTCCTATCTCGCGGCCACGGTCTCGTCACCTACCAAGTGATGGTACGTACTTTCTTGCGAAGTGTGCTACAGGGTGGGAGGAGGCTGGCGTGCTGCAATCGTTGCCTGGATCTTCATCCTGTGCAGAGAACGTGCCGCGCTCGATCGGCGGCTGGAGCTCTCAAGACGTCAGTGGCTCGAGCTCGATTGTGGCTTGTCTGTGCCGCTGCGGAGTCAAACTCAAAAAAAAGCAAGGTTTCGAAGTGTCAAACTCAATGTTTGAGCCTCGACTGTTTCTCCTGTACGCGTATAGAATCATTGTAACTGACGGAGACGTCGTGGAAAATGTGTAGCTCCCAAGGACTCGCGGTATAGAGGTACAGTGACAAGATGACTTGCAGTGAAGATCAAGAAGTTCTCCCGTCTGTGGATCTCGCATCCCTGCTAGAAAAAGAATGGGGTCTGGAACCGAGCCGCCGGACGGGTTGGATGTTGCATGTGCTTCTGCCTGAGGCATGCGACATGCGAAACACCAACAGACGTCCTTTCCAAGCAGACTAATAACACTCGAGAATACATTGGGCGTGGGTCTCGCAGATACAAGGTGTGAAGCTGGCATGATGGAGTGCTAGATCGACCTGACATGTGAAAGCAACCCCACCCAAGACCGCTTGTGGCGGAATGGAAGATAACGCAACCACACCTCTTCGCCATCAAATGACCCCAAGCTACCCATAGCTGTCAACATGTCAGACCTCTTCCGGAAAAGCGTGAACAGTGAACCGCCGCCACCCAAACCCAGGCCCAACCCGATCGCAATATCAGAGTACGATGAGCATTCGTCCTCTGATTCGTCAGCCAGCTCAGCAGACTCTACCGCATCGATCAATACCGTACGGCCAAGCTCACGAGAGCAAGTCGCACCAGAGACTCACTGGGCAAACTACTTCGCGCAGGAGCTGTTCCTGGAAAGGCAGGACGAGAATCAGCATGCCCGGTATCATGTCTACCTGACGCCACCGACGAATCCGAAGAAAGGACCACTGTTCATCTGCCATCATGGTGCTGGCTCTTCTGGTCTCTCGTTTGCGGTCTTCACGAAACATGTACGGGAGAAGTTGCCAGATGCTGGTATACTAAGCCTAGAAGCTCGTGCTCATGGCTCTGTTGTCACAGACACGACCACCGGCGAGCAAAGCCTTGACTTCGGTATTCGAACACTAACGGGCGATGCTCTCGCCATGATCACCCTCACGAGAGAGAAGATGGGCTGGCCAACCTTACCACCCTGCGTTCTCGTAGGCCACAGCATGGGCGGCGGAGTAACAACCCAGATCGCCGCCGACTACGCCCTAGGCAACGCTCTCATCGGCCAATCCGTCATCGACGTCGTCGAAGGCTCGGCACTAGAAGCACTACAGCATATGAAATCCTACCTCGCCAACCGCCCAAGCATCTTCGACACCGTAGAGGAAGCAATCCAATGGCATATCCGCTCCCGCACAATCCGAGGAACCGAAAGCGCAAAAGTAAGCGTGCCCTCCCTCCTCAAACAACTCCCCGGCGGGAAATTCGTTTGGAATACCGACCTCAATGCCACGCCCTCGTATTGGGAGGAGTGGTTCGGTGGTATGAGCCAGAAGTTTCTTGCTGGGCGGTGTGCTAAGGAGCTTATATTGGCTGGGACGGATAGGTTGGATAAGGATTTGATGATTGGGCAGATGCAGGGGAAGTTTCAGTTGGTGGTTGTTCCTGAGGCGGGACATTTTGTGCAGGAGGATGTGCCGGAGAAGACGGCGCAGTTGCTTGTTGAGTTCTTTAAGCGGAATGATCGGAGCGCGATGGTTTTGCCGCCGAAGGTGTCGGATTTGATTGCGCAGGGCAAGAAGGTCTAGCGGTCAATGAAGCCAAATTGCATGGCTGTGAGGCAGCGAAGCTTCCACGTAGAATCATCGTACGCAGCTTCAAGTCAAAACGACCTTGCGATGTCCGATCTCCTCGTGTTCGTCGAACCCACATTGTCTTTAGGCGAAGTTGAACATCTGGCGTGGAAACGTGATGAACGGATCGCAATGTTTCAGAACTGCAGGCTTTGGTCTGTCAAGGCCTGGACAGGCCACCTATCTTCACCAGTCGGCAGCTTGAGACAGTAGGCCCGAACGTAACAGACACTCAATGTCGACGTTTGCACCATTTATGCGCAATCAATGCACGCTTGTCGACGTCTTACCCAAACCCTAACCCTTGCCATTCGAAGAAGTCATGAGTGGCACCATGATAGTCGCCAAGAAGGCGTGCACTCAGTCGTTACAGTCACTGGCATCGAAGCTCATACGAAAGTCGTCAATTATCTTCCAATCAAGCCATTATTATTGAGCGTAGCGCTCAGCCTTGTGTGACGTAGTGTCACATGCTGACGAGACTTCCAAACACGGCAACTGCTACTAATGCGGGGCAGATTGCGGGACTCGAAGGCTGAACTCACTCAGCAACCGTTGCGCCCACACGCTTCTCCAATGGAGCAAAGAGATCCCTTCGCTCTGCCGCCGCCGGAGAAGCTGCGCGAGATTGCTGCGAAGCAAGATGAACGAGCCAAGGAGATCAAGGTGCGGCGAGCGCAGCAACAGCAAGCCTCGCATACCACAAAGTCGAAAGATGACCAGTCTCGTGCTGCCCAGCTGATACAAAAGAACTATCGAGGCTATCGAGACCGAAGAGCACTGCAAGGATATGGGTTGGATCCGAGTACGAGGTGGATTGAGGTATGATCTTACACAATGCCTCATTCTACCAGCAGCGGGATTGCTCGCTGACAGTCTGGATAGGCGCTCAAGGAAGGTGAGAACGAAACACGGCTCTCCATGACATATGCCAGGCGTTGACATACTATCACCAGCCAAATATCACAACGTAACGTCACCCCGACCGCGAGAGCAGCGAAGTGGCAGCACCCGCGACCAATGGCGGCGGATAGGCGCCATTGCCCACCGAGCCGGTAGCGATGACACCAGCGATAGCGAGGGCGAGGTTCTTACGGATGAGCAGCGTGCTAAGGCCAAGGAGAAGAAGCGCCTGAAAAAGTCAGAGCGGGAAAAGTATGCCAAGATCATGGGCTTGGAGTACTTCCTCGAGATGGTCGATCAGAAGCACCGTTACGGCAGCAATCTCCGGCGATACCACCAGGAGTGGAAGAAGAGTGATACCAAGGAGAACTTCTTCTACTGGCTCGATTACGGCGAAGGCAAGGATCTGGATCTGGAGGATCGGCCACGAAAGAGGTTGGATACAGAGCAAGTTCGGTATCTGTCACGGGAGGACCGCCAGAAGTATCTTGTCAAGATCGACAAGCAGGGACGGTTCTGCTGGATGAAGGACAACAAGCCAGTTACAACGTCGACGGAGTTCAAGGACAGTATTAACGGGATTGTACCGGTGGACGACAAGACGCCGAGCTGGAGGGAAGTCACAACCGGTGTTGCTCCTGAGCCTGAACCAGCGCCCATGTCAGACGACTCAGACGTTTCATCCATGCTAAGCACAGGAAGCGGCGAAGATGCATCGAAGTACACGAACCAAGAACTCCACGATGCCAAAGGTATGGCCAAGCTTAACCACGTCTCGGTGGATACCGTCGTGAACAACCTCCTACGCAAGACTACCAAGAAGAATACCTGGATCTTTGTCGCCGATACCTCGTTCCGCTTGTACATTGGTATCAAGCAGTCTGGCGCCTTCCAGCACTCTTCCTTCCTGCATGGCGCAAGAGTAAGCGCAGCAGGACTCATCAAGATCAAGCGTGGTGAGCTGCGCAAGCTCTCTCCCTTGAGCGGACACTATGCGCCGCCCGTCAGGAACTTCCGGGAGTTCGTAAGGTCATTGAAGGAAGCTGGAGCAGAAATGAGCCATTGTTCGATATCCCGCTCGTACGCTGTACTCCTCGGTCTGGAAGGGTATCTCGGAGCGAAGAAGCATGTCAAGCTCAGCAAGCAAGCTGTGAAGGATATCATTGATCCTGAGGCGAAGCAGAAGAGGGAGGAAGCTGAGATGGACAAGAGTAAGAGTGCTCAAAAAGAAAGGGAGGTAGTCCAGAAGGAGGAGGAAAGGAAGCGCAATGAGCAGAGCCTACGGAGGAAGTTCAAACAGGCCTTGGGCTTTGGCGAGAAGGGCGAGACGAAGGAGGGTGCGGTAAAGGAGGCTTTTCCTAAATGACGAGTCACGAATGATAAGCTGAGCGGGAGTTGGATTCTTTGACTTGAGATACCACCTACTGTTACTGCTATTGCTTAGTCTTCTGTACCTGAGAGCATGTCACTCTTGACACCGATATTTGGTTCATTATGTCAGCTCATTCATCGAGGGTTAACGCAGGTACAATCGCATGTTCAAGCCTTCTTGGCGGCCTTGCGGAGCTGTGGTGGCTGGTGAAGGGCGCCGAAGCTTTAACCTCCGAAAGGAAGTCACGATTCACTCCCGACTTCATCTCTCTCAACTCTGCCTCGACTTCACCTCATCGGCACCTCGTTCGTTTCGGCGAAGCTGTTACTCCTGCCTACTTCGATTCTGTGACACAGAGATAGCTCTAGTTACTCCAGAGCTTACAGGATTCCTTCGAAGTCACCATCTTTTCTGCTGTCACTACTGCTGCTGCGCCTCCTCGAATGCATATTGATCGACGACGCCAGAGGCCATGTTGTACTTTCTACGGAGCCACCGAAGAGCCTGGATGCATCCTAGCCTCTAGGCCTCTCAGCCACACCTGTCACGGCATGCAGAAACCTAGGCTACGAGCCGCACTTGCAGCTGCGGGCTCACCATTGGAACAGACGATGCATGCGACATGAGAAGAACCTGGGCGCAAGCCGGTTTGCATGTGTTACAGACGGCACGCGTGCAGCGCTCGAAACTTCTGTCGACGTCCAGGCCATGTCGTCTGCGCCGAACGGTCGCATTGACGCCGTCTTCTCGCAGGTGAGGGTTGACCGTTTCACAAAATTCGATATGACGTTGGTGAGGGATCATCGTCCCGCCTTTGCGGAGAAAGAGCTGCCGACGAACAAGGTTCTGAGCGTTGACGGCTCGTCTGCCGTCGCCGATTCACCGGGGACAGACACAAAGCTACGAGGTTCGACCTGGTGTTTTGATGTTTGTTGTGTATCATCACGAGAGGGCTGCAAAAGATTTGCGTTCAGCTTGCGACAAAGCGAGGCGGCGAAGAAACCGCCTCACGTCGCTACTTTTGAAATTGCAGCTTTGACCTTTGGCGGTTGGCAACGTTACCCGATCGCGATCCCCTCCGCAAACTCTTTGCTGACTAGTTGTGACCGCATACCATTCACGGACCTACATGGGGCCCACGCAGCAGTCTATGCAAAGGCAGCAAAAACTTGGAAACGATTCCCCGTCGACGCGGAAACGGGCATTTGATTTTAAAATGATTTCTGGAGGCTGGTGCTTGTGACGTAGGTTTTTCCTGTCTCTCCCAAAGTGCGGGATCCAGCCATTCCCGTGATAGGCAGGGTTCCCCTTTGGCTGCATCCTCGCCGATCATGAGCAGAGGCGCCATCGAGACTTTCGAAGCCTGCTCGGGCCAGGCGCGTGGTCGGTCTCTGGCCACAAGAGGCGCAAGCTATCCAAGCTCTTCCCTGCAAGCTTGAGCTCCGTCGAACTCTTTCTACGTCATCCAGTGAAACGCGACAAGCGGTTCAGCCTCCTGTGTGCGCCCACCCAGGCGCGTCTTGCCCACAGCTCTCTCCCGTTTGCCGAGTCTTATATGAAAGCTCGCAGCCCGTGGCATAGCCACACTTCTTCTCAGATTCCCCCTTTCTGCGTTTATGCATGACCAGCAATTCTAATCAATACGCATACTACTCCTTTCCTCCCACCCCGAGTAGAACATCACCTTCAACCCGGAGAGGCTCTAGAAACCCGACACCCAAATCTAGTAATTCATCTAATACAATGGCGCCATCACCAGCAGCTGGAAAGCAAGCTGGCGGACAACCCAAGACGCCGACAAAGCTCAACCGGAAGCCCGGAGGCACACCACAGAAGCTCGGCCAATCTTCTGGCTCAGCATCAAAACCTGCGCCTTCAACACCAAAGGCTGCTTCTGCCAAGAAGCCAGAGGCTGGCAATGCTGCCGGCAAGGCTCAAGGTGCTGCACAAGGCGCCAAGGACCAACCACAAGGCTCCGCACAGAGCGCCAAAGACCAGGCTCAGCAAGCTCCCAAAGAGGCCGAGTCTGACGACCCAATAGGTGGCCTTGAGAAGGCGCAAAGCAAAGTCGAGATGAAGGATGACGACGACGAAGACGAGGGCCCAATGAGCAAGGTCACCGAGGCCGGTGATGAAGCTCAAGAAGGCATGAAGGACGCAGCGCCAGAGCCCGTCAAGGACGATGACGAAGAAGACGCGACTGGCGGCGCGGTAGATCAAGCCAAAGACACTGCAGAGGGTGCTGGTGAGGAGGCCGAAGACACCGCCGACGACGCGACCGAGAAAGCCGGCCAGATGGGCGACGAATCAGCAGACAACGCCACAGACGACCAAGAGCAACAAGGAGGTGGGTTACTTAGCGGCGCCCAAGGCCTAGCAGGCAAAGCATCTGGCATGGCTAACAAAGCTAGTGAAGACCCGACTGCTGCCGCTAAGGACGCCGCTGGTGACGCCAAGGAAGGTGCCGAGGAGACCGCCGAAGGTGCCCAGGAGACTGCAGAGGAGGGTGCAGAGGAGGGCCAGAAGGTTGCTGGTGAAGCCACCGACGAAGCTGGCGACGCTGCGGAGGACGCACAGGATGAGGCTGGCGAGGCCACAGAGGGTGCACAAGATGAAGCCGCTCAGGCTGCAGACGGTGCACAGGATGAGGCAGGCGAGGCAGTTGATGGCGCAGCTGAGACTGCTGAAGGTGCTGTTGACGAGAACGGCGAGGCAGTCGAAGGCGCACAGGACCAGGCAGAGGGTGCCACTGAGGACGCTGAGGAGGGCGTCGAGGGTGCCAAGGATGGTGCCGAAGACGCCGCTGAGGGTGCTCAGGATGGTGAGGTACCCGATGGCGAAGGTCTGACGGGCGGCCTGCCTGAGATGCCCGAGGGTATGCCAATCGACCTCAACGTCATGAAGGGCCT
>JAKLLW010001077.1:0-19181 GCA_022814695.1 Neocatenulostroma microsporum | reverse complement strand
AGGATATCCATACAGCGAATGAGAGGCGGTTGGGGGAGGTTATTGGGAAGGAGATAGCGGGGAAGCTGCATACGGGGAGGAGTAGGAATGATCAGGTGGCTACTGATATGCGGTTGTGGTTGAGGGATCAGCTTGACAAGCTAGAAAGCTATCTTGTAGACTTCCTTAAAGTCATGGCAGCACGGGCAGAGAAAGAGATCGACGCGGTTATGCCGGGGTATACGCATTTGCAACGAGCCCAGCCAATAAGGTGGAGCCACTGGATCCTCATGTACGGCTCCTTCTTCTCCTCCGACCTCCAGCGATTACGAGAACTCAAGACTCGCGTAAACAAATGTCCCCTCGGCTGCGGAGCTCTAGCCGGAAACCCCTTCAACATCGACCGCGACGCCATCGCCAAAGAGTTAGGTTTCGACGGCCTAATCATGAACTCCCTAGCCGGCGTCGCAGACCGCGACTTCGTAGTCGAAACTATGCAATGGGGCTCCATGCTAATGATGCACATGTCCCGCTGGGCGGAAGACCTGATCATCTACTCCTCGGGCGAATTCAACTTCATCAAGCTCGCGGACGCTTACTCTACTGGTTCGAGCTTGATGCCGCAGAAGAAGAACCCGGACTCCCTCGAACTGCTTCGTGGAAAGAGCGGAAGAGCTTTTGGGCAGATGACGGGGTTGATGATGAGTGTTAAGGGTATCCCGTCGACGTACAACAAGGACTTGCAAGAATCTGTTGAGCCGTTACTCGACCATGTCAAAACCGTCGGCGATTCCTTGCAGATCGCCACAGGGGTCCTATCAACCCTCGCCATCCAGCCGGAAAACATGCTCAAATCTCTTACACCGGATATGCTAGCCACGGATCTTGCGGACTACCTCGTGAGGAAGGGCGTGCCGTTTAGGGAAACGCATCATATCTCGGGTCAGGTCGTGGCGCTTGCGGAGAAGGAAAACACGCCTATGGATAAGCTGTCTTTTGAACAGTTGCAGGGTGTGGATAAGAGGTTTGAGAAGAATGTGCTAGAGGTGTTTGACTACCAGAAGAGTGTTGAGATGCGGTCCGCGAAGGGCGGGACGAGTCGGTCAGCAGTGATGGAGCAGATTGAGGCGGTGAAGAAGGCACTTGCTGGTGAGCGATGAGTTTGTCTGAAGACTGAACCGGTAATCTGCGTTGATTACGGCACGGTTTGGCAACATGCCTCGCCTCCGTGGCGGGCTTGAACGGTACAGATACAAAGACCGTGTGAAAGAGGCGATGGTTGGGGAATGACGGGATGAGAAAACGCTGATGATGTTAGAGGGCGCGTGACAGCGTTATAGCGCGTAGCGAGAATCGAGACGACTAGACAGCAATCTGCAATGTCTATTCCAGTCGAGAATCGCGCCAAACCTGCGGCGTCCACATGATCCACTATTCTGAATCTTCCGTCACCCCCTCCCCAACGTCGTCGTCATTCATGCCCACCCGCCCCTGCCGCACCACCTCTCGCGATACCACAACTCCCCCCTACTCCACTCCCTCCTCATGCTCATCCATCGCCCGCAGCTGCGCCTCCACAGCGTCGATCTTGGGCACCCATATCCTTCATGGCAGCTTTCATATCTTCTTTGCGTTTACTGCTGTACTTCCCACGTAATGCCTTTGAGATGTGGGAAGCGGCGGCATCGCGCAGCTCTGCGACAACGGCTTGGAGCTTCTGCGTTTGGTCGTCGACTTCGTCGTGATGGTTGGTGGGGTCTGGGTTGTTGTTGGTTTGGGTCGGAGGGTCGAGGTCCTCGGGGTGCTGGGTTTGAGAATCTCGAGATGTCATGGTGGATTGGTGGATTGGTGTGTGCTTGTTGAGGCTTGCGGTTTCGGGATGTAGTTGGCAGGCGCCAGCAGGTGAAAGATACCAATGTTCGAGGCAGCGTGTGTGTTGTTAATCGTGTTTCATGTAGAAGGGCGGGTGATGGATAATGTTCATTCACTCGCTCAAAAGCCATCTCCGGTCGGACTTAGTAGAGTGAATGGCTGGTAGAAAGTATGGCAGCACGAAAGAGCGATGTAGCGCCGCGGGGATGAGTGATGTTGGAGAAGGCAACGGTTGAGATAGTCCATTATGAGAGAACGCTGATGATGCTAGAATGTTTTGAGCGACCAAGCTGGCTGCTGACAGAGCACACCCACATCGTTGCTCCTTTGCAACAACCGATTGCCATACCCGCCCGTCCCAACCGCCGCAGGCCGCATGCTCGTGCGTAGCCTCCTTCTCAAGTCTTCTTCCCGGTACGCTCACGGTAGATCTCCATCAACCGCTCATACACCACCCCTTCCTCCTGCTCGAACTCGCGCCTATCGGTTTCAAAGCGATCTTTGAGCTGCAGGGCGTGCTTCGCCTTCTCAAGCTGGAATTGGATTGCGTTGATCGCAGCGTCGACCTGCTCACGGTTGCTCTCCGTGAATTCTGGGATCTTTGGTGCCATGCTTCGGATCCCCGATATTGCGATCCTTGCCATGTCGCGATGCTGATCGATCAGGTGCCTGAATGCGTCGCGGGCACCTTCGCGGCGGTCCTCTTTGATTTCATCTTCGGTGAGTAGGCCTTCGTCTTCCGGGAGGCCCATAGTGGATCGGAGTAGGTTGGTAGAGTCCTACATGTCGATGATGACGTGGGAGTGTGGTGGCTGAGTACAAGCCCTCAGGAGTGTGGTGTCGCTTTGGGGAGGGTGTGCCCCAGATGAACTCAAAGATGTTTGCAAGAATGCAGGTAGCAATGGTCCGAGAAGAGCAGCGAGCTTTCCGTCAGGCGCAGAGGACTGTTGTAGTTCTCGTGGGTTGTTTGGCACAGACCCCGCCGACGCCGAAGCCGAAGTGAATGTCAACAACGCCTGAATCAGACCTCGCAGCATGTGACGGCCTTGGCAACAATGTCAGCGCGCGGGCTCGCTGCAGTGCTTTAACTACTTCGCTTGCTTGCTTCGACCTCCCGATTCCGACGACCTCCCACTTGCAGCATCGCGTTTTGCATTGCCCTGGACTGCGTTCCTGCCCCGTAAGAAGCAAGCTTATCATGTGAGACTGACCACTTACCTCCACAGCAGACAATTTGCAGATACCTTGCCGACCACGATGATGAAGCTGCCGGAAACTCATCCCTTGCGACTTCAGCCTGCTGACGAGTCCTGCAGTCGGCGATACCTACCTTTCAGCTACCCAGTGGCTTTCTGCGATCCACCATGGGTCTTGCGTTGCGATTTCGTGTCTTGTTATCTAGGAGAGCCCCGGCATTATCTTCCGACGGTCTCCAGTAGCTTCATCATCACGGCCACGGGTACGGGTACGAAACGAGATTCGAAGGCGAGGCGCAACCACAAGCAGGCACTGGGGATGAGGTCAATGTTTTGTAGGTCGTCTTTCAGATATGTATCTCGGGGTCAAGAGTGTGCTTTGAGGGTACTGACGTGGCGCAGGAAGTCCCGAGGCTTGACGCTGAAGAAGAAGGTATCGTGTACGCGAAAACCGTATGATGTATGGGAGAAAGGAGAGAAGGACCCCGGTTGGTAAAGAATCGCTTGTCAGCCCAGAGGGCCGGGATCGTTGCTGATCATCGCAAATATCTCGAACTCATGGGATTCTCGAGAGGCAATATACGGGAGCTCGGAAACAGGCGATATTGTTGGGAAAGCCGCACTGGTCTCTCAACACATGTTGACATCTCCTAGTCTTGGTAGACCATGCAGGGGCCGATGGCGTTGTTGTAGAATGATGATTTCGCCCATCCATGCATTGTTTCACCGATTGTTAGCCACGGTCCAGTGCATGACGAATTTAGGAGAGCCATTCACAGTTCCAGGAGTCACCGCGGCGTACGAGAGTGATCCGCAGCGAATGCGGTGAGTGGCTGCAATCTCAAAGTTGGTTAGCATGTGACAAGTTGATGCCTGAGCGAGCCGGCCTTGGCGCGCTAACTTGCTTGCTTTTAAGCATCGCATTCTTCCTGCTGTCTGCCTCCACCTTATAACTTACAACCTACAACTAACACCTCCTGCACCAGAAGCACCTTCCCAACTGTCTACACCTTACACTCCTTACCTTGGCAGAGCTGACACTCACCTGCACAGCGCATCGCAGGCACCTCGATCTATGATGAAGCTGCCGGAAGAAGCGTTACCAATTGGGATACCACACCTTGCTGACAGCATGACAGTCTATTCCTCCCGACTCGGGACGGGTCTTCGCCTTACTCTCGACTCGCGACGGGTCTGCGCTTTGCTTTCGACTCGCGACGGTACGTATCTGATGATAAGAACCCCCGGGAGGCCGTTCAGACATCTGAAAGCACTCCAGGCTTTGTGAGACCTCCGCTGACCCTTGACCCATCGCTTCTTAGGGTCTGCGCTCTGCTTCGACTCGCGACGGGTCTGCGTTTTGCTTTCGACTCGCGAAGGTACGTATCTGATATCTGAGACTGCCGCATACTTCTGGAGACATCTGCTGACCCTTATACCCATCGCTTCTTAGGGTCTGCGCTTTGCTTCGACTCGCGACGGGTCTGCGTGTTGTTCCTGACTCCCGAGGGGGCTTCGTGATGTTCCTGACTCCCGAGGGGTCTCCGCCTTGCCCATGTGTGTCTTCGGTAAGTCAAACTCCTAGCAACGCCCTCCGGCAGCTTCAGCATCTTCCGGCAGCTTCATCTTCGCGGGCAAAACGGAACATTGCCCGGACACCAGGACGAGTGGTCACATTGAAGAAAGCCACAGCTACCCAGGCTCTTACGCAGGTACGTATACATCCGCCGGCAAGCCAACCAGACGACTGACATCCACGCAGGAGATGATGGAAAAGGACCTATCGCATGGAGTGGGAGGACGTCAAGAGGCTGGCAGAGCAGGCGTACAGGTGCGGTTGCTGCATATAGTGTTAAAGACAGTCTTAGGCAGGCTCCTAGCTTTCCGGCAATGTATACCCAAATGAAGGGAATTCGTCTTTGCCAGATTGTTGTCCGTATTGTTGCTGAGGTGTGGTCCCAGGACTGGTTCCCAGGCATCGCATGCCCCGGCTTAGCGTCCGACGCTCAGGAGCCAATCACACTGTCTCTTTGCAACCACAGCTGTCCGTAACCATTGCCTTGCATCAACCCAGAGACTCATTTCATCCACCACTGCCAACAGAAGAAGCCAGACGATAGCCCCTTCAGCAGTCATGGCTGAGAAGCTTTTGAAGATCACAGAGACAGACGAGGCTAGCAGCGTAACGGCAACGTATGTCGCATCACCAACAGACACCAAAGGGACATGTAGGATCGATGTGATCGTAAGTACCGATGCTGCACTGCGTGCGGCGCTACTATACAACAACTTACATCCTATATTTCGCACCACGAGGACTGATTGACCTTCTGGAGGAGTCGATTCGAGAAAAGCACTGCCGGTTGACACACTCTTAGCACCCAACAACGAAGCCGCCATGGCAGCGTGTGCTTGACATCTTCTTGCCTGCCGGTTATCCACACAGTGTCACGGATGACTACCTTGAGTGAGTGAATTAAACTACAGCAAGAGCTTAAGCTGACTATACGCAGGTACCAGATCTATGTAGGTCCTCAGAGCCTTCTACCACCCCAGGCCCTTGGTTGACTGGATGCAGGACTCTCTACAAGCGTTTTCAAGCAGCATAGCCGGCATGCTATCAAACCGCGCCGTACTCTCAAGCGTAGGGGTGGGCGATTCCACGGCTTCGCCAACGGCAGCCTTGCTTCTATCCGTCCTGCAGGAGTCTGCTGGCCGGGTTGCAACCATCGTCTTCGCAGACCGCTACGGTACCGCGCTAGAGCCGGAGTGCAAGATGTATCGCCTACTAGCCGACATTCTGAACGACTTTGCTTTCATCTTGGACTGCCTGTCGCCTGCCTTCCCAAAACCCATCCGCGTGGTGATACTGAGCTTCAGCAGCGTACTACGAGCACTTTGTGGCGTGGCTGCAGGCTCCGCAAAAGCCAGTCTAAGCGCCCATTTCGCACGCTGGGGCAATCTAGGAGAGCTCAATGCCAAGGACTCAAGTCAAGAGACCGTCATCTCGCTGCTGGGCATGCTGGCGGGGTCTCTGGTGGTATCGTGGGTGACTACGCCGTTTGCGACGTGGAGTCTATTGCTAGCACTGTTAGCAATCCATCTAGAGACCAACCGAAGGGCTGTCAGAGCAGTCAGCATGCGTACGCTGAACCGTCAGCGGGCAACGCTCGTCTATCATCATCTGAAGCAGGGGCACGTACCGACACCAAAGGATGTCTCGAGACAGGAGCGTATCTTCGAACAGGATGGTGTATTGCGTGATGCCAAAGAGGGTATCATCGGCTATTGCACTGTCGGACCTTCGATCCTATCACCTTTGAGGTCAATGGCGTACCAACGTGGAGGCGGCAAGCACTCGATGCTCATGGACAGGCAGTCGCTTCTTACTTCGCTTCAGGACAAGCCATGCAGCCTGATGGTACCCAAGTACTCCTTGCCACCACAGCTGTACCTTGTGCTCGGCAAACAAGCGACGAGCGTCGATGTCTTGCGGGGCTGGTGGCAAGTCCTGGCGTACGCCAGCAATGAGCCGTCGAAAGGGAACCTGAAGCCTTCCGCACGGCATGATGATCAGAGGATGACAGAAGCTCTGGCGAGCTCTGCTGAGAAGGCGAGACAGCTGATGGAGAAGTACGAAGCGCAATTGAGGGAAGCTGGGTGGGACCTGAGCAGCAGTGCACTGGAGACGAGATCAAGCTCACGAATATTGATTAGCGCAACTTGATTTCGGCTTGTCCTCGCTGCCCTCGTCAATCTTGAAGCGATTCAGCTTCTGGGTATGAGATGTAAGAGTTGACTAGCCATCTATGGCATTGAAGACGACAGCCTCGCGAAGTCCAATGTGGGTCTTGCTGCCTTCCAATGGCTTGGCGCTTTCGGGATCACAGTCACAGACAGTTCGACTCCCGGCATCAGAACTTCTCGCGAAGCCTACCCAAAGCGAGCAGTGCTGCACTCCTCCGACTCGACTCTTGCACCGACTACGGCGTCCAACAATGTCTCACTTTGCTACATGTCGACCATCTGGGCTGGACTGGTGAAGTGCCGGGCAAGCGATCCGGTCTAGCGGGAGATGTACTGTATGCAGACCAAGGCTCCGTAGCCATGGACGTTGCCGCTTGACGTCCCACGGTCGCAACTCGTTCTCGACTCTCGAGCGACCTTCACGGCTGCTTGATAATCGCAAGATTATCTGGAGGGCATTTCAAGGACCTCGTAGGCTATCTCTTAACACTTACACCGCTGCAAGATACCCGACGGCCGATGAAAGAGCTCCAGCAGCGTTTGGTATAATGGAGAAGGCGTCAAGCTCCATTGTCACCGACCCTCGGACGCAAAGCCGTGGGTAGCCATATCAGCGCAAAGCGAGCATTCGGTATAGTCCTGGCATGAGATCTTGATGCCACCACTTCACCCTAACCATCCTAAGGTAGCACAGACATCAGTCAGCATTGCCAGAAGAGGACGGCACCAGGCAGGCATTGCCGCAACAGGGGCCTGCACTATGGTTCCATCGCAGGTGGCCTAAAGCACGGGTCAGAGCACTATATGTACGGCCACCTAAGCACGACGATATGAAACCTCGCTTCGACACTCCCGAACAGCAAACGATCATCGAGCAGATCACTGTGAGACATATTTGACGGCAGATGTTAGTTGCTCCTATCACTTCAGCTCGCCTGTCGTCATCATAGATCCCGGGTCTCTCCATATGAGAATGGCGAATGCGACTCGCGCGTTCGCTAACCCCTGCCCGCCAGTCAGCATTGCAAAAACGTGCTGACTGCATATGGCAAGCCGACCGCCCAGCCCTACTCCCCACCAATACCTCGCCTGTCAGCACGGGTGTGGCGGCAGCAGATACGTCGCCAGATGTACAAGATGACGGCTGAGCCGGCAGGAAGAAGAAGCTCAAAGCCTGGTCTAGCTGGTGGAGAGCATGGGCGGTGCGACGGCTGCATTGCCTTGCAGCGTACACGTGGGAGGTTCTGGCGGTCTATCGTAACTTGGAGTTTTCTCGGAGGCAGGGCCTTCATTTTCGGTTATGCTGCAGAGCTGACGCTGGCTGGTGGGCGGTACCTGAGGTTGTTCGCGTTGGCCCGATAGGATATGGGTCGTTTGGCTGTGGTGGGCTGATAGACTTGCATCCGGCACGTAAGCATTTGAACAGGATGACGGTAGTATCAGGACTCAGGACCACTTGGCCAATGCCGCTTATTGGTGGCATTAACGGCGAGAACCGTATGGCGAAGGAGCAGTACCCCATCTGCGTGCCTGCCCTTTGCGTACGCTAGTCTCCCAAAGCTTTTTGCCATGTGGGCGCATGATTTAGTCACGTTTGAGACCAGATGTTAGTGTTGAGAAATGGACACCGAGCTGCAACTTCAGAAACTGATGCTACTATTTCTGCTCTTTGTCATTGACATTTGGACTTTTGATAGTTCCATGAGTGCGATGACCTGTGTTATAGACAATCTCGAAACGAACATCTCTCAGCTGGCAAAGCCGGCGACTGCAGTGAACGCAGTCTGTTAAAGACATTGCTTTCCACGCACAACAAGTGCAAGCCACTGGAGGTTCTGCGATCGTGCAGCTACGGTGCTTGCAGATGGCGTCGGCACTGCCCTGATTGGGCGACAGCTCCGTTGTGAGGCAACTTCACCTCACTTACCAGGACCGCGCCACCGAACGCATATTCCAGGCTTTCTCTGCAGCGCCATATCGTATACGCCTGGGACTGGGGTTGTTTACCGTAGCATTTGCATGCACCATCTTGCAGGCCGTCCGCTTGAAGCTGTTCTACTAGAGTTGTTCGCAGGGTCGAAGCTCCAATGAGCGCCATGGAAAAGCTCGTTGGTCGCTAAAGCTGAGCGGGTCTTTGCAGGTTGCGATATGGATCTCGTGACAGCAATAGGCGTTGCGAGCGAGATCGGGCTGCGTTTGGAGAGCGTGCGGCGACGGGGTCCGCCACGAGTGTTGAGGATCGAGGAGGTCACAGCATACTGACGGTCGTGTGGTACTCTGATTCTCCGGGAAACAGCTCTCTTACTGCACCTTTTCCCACCGCGAACAATGAAGACAAGGTTCCAAGGGCGGGGAAAGAAGTCTGGCCGCGCCCTTCTCTGAGCTTGCAGCAGTCACATAGGGCCACCGTATTGCTGTCTGAAGCCAGATGATCCGGAGCAGGCGGAGAGAGAGGAAGAGATGCAATCTGGCACTCTCGCTACAGCTCTGCGGTGTCTGTATGCTCCTGTGCAGGACGCTGTTCTTTCCTTGGCAGCCCGTTGGATCTGAGATGAGTGAATCCACCACCTTTAGTCTCATCAATTCTTGCCCAGCTGAAAGAAGAACTTGATGCCGTCGTCCCGCTGTGAGGCTACACTCGGGTGGGTGGTGCGGTAGGTGAGACGAGATGGTCAGAGGCTTGCGGGAGCAGATGTTCTGCGTGCCCTCACTCATTAGCAGCGTCTAATAGTAGAGGCCAGCGCATCGCATTACTGTCGCCGCTTCACTTCGGGCGCAGGTGCAGCTCATGTCGCCCTTTGTCGAGCTGACTGACCAAAGGCACTGCGCAATCCATTTGTACAAGCCGTGGAGCCTTCAGCCTGTCGCAAAAGCTGATGAGTTGTAGAACACAACGCACTTAGATGCGTCGACCGATGGCAACACTACCTCCTATTGCTTGGCCTCGTCTCAACGGTATGGCCGGAGCCGCCGGACACGGCAGCCCTGAGCCCTGAGGGTGGGGTCCTGAGGCAGCCAATGGGTCGCTAAGATTTAAGGTGCCGATGCTGACTGCTGATGATCGTGCCGTGCCATCCTGAGTGTGCGAGCTGCTTCTCGGGCCGTGTGACACAAATGAGCAATGTTAATTGGCAGCTCTAGTTGCACAAAGTGTGGTCTTGCAAGCCAGCTCTTCTGAGATCACCGTACGTACTGTGAAGACGAATGCTCGCGAGAGACATCACCACAGCTTGCGTGAACTCGTTGCCTACCTGAGCTGAAGATTACAGTGCGACTCAGCTCCCATGTGACAGAAAGTACACGTCAAGATCTGGACATGAGCATAAGAGCTAGTTGAAAGCGGAAAGGCGAGAATACGCGGAGTAGTGGTCCGCAGATGAGGTTACCAATATGGCGCGCTGGGGTCGAATACCTGACCTGCGTTCCATGCTGATACAGGTAGCCTAGTCTAGTCCGAGAAAGCCATGCAAAGCTTCAGGCATGTGCAAAATGCAGAACGCCGTGGGATGCTCGCATTCGTATTCTACAAAAGCGCGGGGTGCAACGCTTTTCCAGCCACCAGAGGCAATGCAAACCCAGTCGTGATCTTCGTAGCGAAGGCGCTTCTACTGGTGTATGTAGCAGTAGTGGCCAATCAGCTGTAAGTAATAGCAGCTCATCCCAGAGCTCAAAGGCAGCCCATCGAACGAAATGCAGCTCCTAGCTGTCATGAGGGGTCTCCGCAAGAACATCATGCCCACCACGAGGTGCAGAGCTCAGTCCCGTGGTGGTCACCATAAGCGCTGGAGGCGCCTGGGTCATCTGTGCTCCGATCGCACTGGGACTGGCACGCTTCTCCGGAGGCGGCTCGTCCTTCATGCATGCGTTCTCTAGCATGTTCGTCCACTTTCCACTAGTGCCGGCATGGCTGTGCTTCAAGTGTTGCCGGAAGTGATCTGCGCGGAAAAACTTCTTGGCCTGATTGCACTCTCCGAACTTGTGCACATGGTTGAGATGCTCGGCGCGAACATCCCATTGTGGCGGGTTGGAGAACTCGTCGCCGCAGTAGCCACAAACGTCGGTATTGTTGCCGTTCAGAGAGGGGTGAAACGCGGCTTCCGGTCTGGCAAGTGCTGAACACGCCCAGGAGTGGCGTCGAAGGTGTAGTGAGTTCTGATGCCGCTCGGCTTCGTTCTTGTTCTTGAAACGGTTCGGGCAGTACGCACATGTGTACTGCTTCTCGGACTCATGCAACCTATCTCGGCAGTCAGCATTCTGTCTGTCCAAAGTCTATGCGCGCCGATCGGTGTCAACACGTGCTCGCCCATGATAGCAGCTCAAAGTGACACGAGCCGAGCCTGCAGATTGAGCGAGTGTGTTTCGTATCTCGCGTCGAAGGGTTCGAGATGAAGCACCCCATGAAAGGGATAGCTCATAGTTGCAGAAGGACAGTGGCAGGGCGACATCACAGAGGTGAAGTCATGGAAGTGGAAGGCCTTACCTTAGCTCGTCGTGAGTATCAAACTTCTTCGGCTTTTTCGGACAGCACTCGCAGATGTACACCCCTTGCAGGTGCGACAAACTTCCTTGCCGTGAATGCGCAATGCTGTCCGTTGACATTTTACGCCCACCTTGTGTGCTTTCTGAAAAAGTCCGTTGATGGGAAGCAGGATGCGCCCGAGCGCAGTCGTACGGCGTTCCGAGCCGCAATCCAGGGTCAATCGCCGACGGAAGCGCACCGGGCGATATGCGACCAGAGCCGTAGCTTGTTGCACTGCTCGGAATGCTGGAAATGCCGAGTGATGAACCAAGCGATCCGTGTCGTGGTCCGAAGGATGAAGCTGAAGATACTGAAGAGTGATTTGGATGGAACCGTGAGACTGGTGACCCGCGGTTCGGAAGCTGATGCATAGATCGTCTGTGGTAGATCTCGTTGTGGCCAGCGGCGCTGCTCACAGAACTGCGTTCTTCTCTCGCGCCTTCACGAGGCGGTGAGGACGCGCGCCGCTTGGTTCCAGTCTTAAGCTGGAAATCATCTGAGCCAGAGGGGCTCCTGTCGTGGATGTGTAAATTGCTCATATGCCCATCTTCCATTAGATCCTCATTGATGAACATGGACTGGTCGTAGCTGCCTCTGTGGGAGATGCTGTCGTCGAAAGCAAGGCTGCCGTGCCGCGTAGCGGGTGTGCGACTGTCCGACGGACCGTGCTCGCCCCAGAAACCTGTGAAACCGGGAGAAACCGCGCCTGAAGATGACGGCCATCTCGAGCCGCCTGGAGAGTCTATGGAGTTTGAAGGTGCGTGCCGTCGCTCAGGTAGGGACAATGGCTTCAGCTGCCCAACGTGACGTTCACTTTCGATCTGCGAGAGCTGTGCTATCTCAGGTAGGCCATTGCTGTACGATACTGACTGCCGTTTGGGCGTGTTGGGTCCTCCAATGCGACTTAGCAGGTGCTTGTCATATGTGTTAGAGGACTCCTCGAGCGTGCGCTGTTCCAATTGGCGTTCACTTTGTAGTCTACGGCGACAAGGTGTTAGCAGTGACACGATGGCATCCTCATAGTCACGCAGGCTTGTACGACGTAAAGCTTCGTGAGCGTAGGAATCTCTGGTGCTCGACGTACCGATAGTTTGAGCTTGGTCTTGCCGCGCTGCCATCTTCATCGCTGTGTGATATGCGGTCGTCGGTCATATCGTAGTCCCGACCGAACGTCACTGTTGATATGGAACTGCCTCGCCGCGTATCATCCGCACTGTTATGTGTGTCCTCATCTCGCTCTTTCTCTTGTCTCGAGCCCCACGTTGCGCCTCCTAATAAACTCGACCCAGACCTCACCGATGCAGCGCGCCCGAAGTCAGAACCCTTTGGATTGCCCCATTGCCAACCAACGTCGTGTCCAGCTGAGATCTCGGGAATGTAATCTGGTGGTGGCAAGGGTGGTGGAGGCGCACATTCGACTCTCGGGACGGCCATAGGTTCGGTGTAGCGCTGCTCTCGCGAGATCCGGATTGATGGGGTAGAAGCTGACATATTCGTGGAAACGACAGACTCATAGGGCGGCAGCACAAGCTCCACACTCTTCCTTATGCCAAAGTCAATTGCCACAAGCGTCAAATGCGGCGAGCCGTGTGAGAAAGCGCTTATTTTGGTGAGCAGCCAGCCCGGGCATCAATGGCTGCGGTACGAGTAGCAGCGGTTGTAAGCTGAGGTACCCAGCCGGTTCAAGTCATGCGAGCAAGGCGAGCGCTTGTGGAACTGATCGCTCTGTCAGCACTACCAGTCGCGCACCTCTGGCGGTGCAGAGCTCTCACCAGGAGAGACGCAAGCTGCACAACTGGAACTGGGAAGAAGCGCCTCCGGGTTGATCGCCCAGACTCTCAGCGTTTCTTTAGCTGCCGAGGGCAGTGTCAGGAAGGGAAGGGCGGGCGGGCGGCTGAGCCCTAGCGGAGCACTCAAAAGATCGAAGCGGAGTCTGCAAAAGAAGGACGTGGCGAGTGGTCTACGGTGTCTGCGTCTTCGTCGCCACGGCAGAGGCGTCTTATGTAAACTCCAAAAAGCTATCGCAGGGTTGTTCCTGCGCTGCTTGTCAACATGTAGCTAGACTGTCTACAGCCCTGGAAAGTGCAGCGGCCATGCCTCCACTTCATCCTAGCGCAGAATTGTCAGATCGGGAAGAGCTGCAAGGCTGCGGCGACACCCCTGCAAGCGGTGCAAGCGTCCTGCATCGACACACAGAACATAGGGCTGGTCCGGTCGTGATCAGGCGGGCCACGAGCGGCAGTGATGATTAAAGTGTCATAGCGTTATACATCCTCGACTAAAGTCTCATCCATCTTTGCCTATGCTCTGCCGATCCACACTCCCAACACACATCCTGCGTTGATGGCATCGTGAACTTTTACGAGCGTGCTGGTGTATGGGACTGCGGATGCTTACCTAATGGGCGCAAAGGTACACATGTATCATCTTCACTCCGGATATAGCCCATGGAGTGTGACGGCTGACGGCACATGCTGCTGTGCGAGCCCCAGAGCGCGTCTTGGCAGCCTTGTAAGGCTGTCAAGTGTTTGAAGGAGACGATGCCTTCGAGACCTCCGGAAGAAAGGGACACCGCTACCTCCGGAGACAGAAGGCGGTTTCTCGGCGGCTCAGGTCGTACAGTCGTACAGGAACTGGCTGCAGCTACTAATGTACGACTGCACAGCGGGCAGAGACGGCCACTACTGCTATAGCCAATGTTAAGGCTGCAGTCGTATCGAAGCACCGACCTGCCGTTCATTCGACCTCACCTTGCCTGCGTCTAGGAGGTAACGGATGAACAAACGAATCACCACAAGCCGTAGTGACACCCTTCATGCACCGCTTTGCGGACTGACCCGATGCGATGTGGGCACCGGAAACGATCATCCCAAAGACCGCTGAGGTGGGTGAGAGCCTGAGAGCACCAGAGAGGTGTCCCTCGCGCGCCAAGGCCAGAGAAAGCTCGCGGAGAAGCGGCAATCTTTGCAAGGTTGCAGTCACCACACCACACCACGCATCCCAAATCCAACAACAACACCCTTTCAACTATTCAGTCGCCTCAGCCAACCATCGGCAACACAGAGCATGGCACAACTGACGCTCCTTGACAAAGTGCCGGGCGAGCTGAAACTATACATTGGCGGGTTTGTCCGACGATCTTCCTGCTTCTGCGCTTGATCGCCAGCTCTAGACTCTAATGGTTGGCTAGTCTCTTCACGTTACGCCGCAGAGAAGCGTTACAAGCTGCTGGGATCACGCATGTGCTATCCATACTAAGACTTCCTCTGGACGAGAAGTTGTTTGATGGGTACACCCACAAGGTCGTCGAGGTCGATGATGTGGACGATGAGAACCTGCTCGAACACTTCTCATCATGCAACAAGTTCTTTCAAGATGGCCTCGACGCTGGAGGAGGCGTTCTAGTGCACTGGTGAGTAGACCTCATCTCTCCTTTCAAATCGCCGCCCTACACCACCAGCGCGCATCTTGCTTTCTATTTCATACGCCGGACACAGCGTCACTGGCCGCTACCATCAACTCACCCACGTGGGGACCCATGACTCTTGCATCGTTCCTTCGATTCGGAATGTCCGACGTACGCTCCTTCGCCATATTCGCACAGGCCCACCCGCCCCCCGTGGGTGGACCGCCTGCAAGTTCTTCACACTCTTTCACTATCTTTGATACTCCGACGTTTTTGCGTATGCCGAACGCCCTGCTGCAATTATGAATGCTCACCACTGACTATGTAGTGCTATGGGCAAGTCACGCTCAGCGACTGTGCTATGCGCATATCTCATGCAAAGGTATGGCATAACGCCAGATCAGGCGTTGTCCCAAATCCGAGAAAGCCGGCCACTATGCGAGCCGAATGAGGGCTTCTGGAGCCAGCTAGAATTGTACCATCAGATGGCTATGCCGGAGAACGTCGAGGAGACCCCGGCCTATCAAAGATGGCTTTACCAGCGAGAAATCGAGCTCAGTCGAGCCTGTGGGCAAGCGCCGGAGGCAGAAAAGATACGGTTCGAAGACGAGCACGTTCAAGGGCAGGCGGATGCACAGTTCGAGCTGCGGTGTAGGAAGTGCAGGTAGGCTTTCACGTCCAATCTAATGCGTATTGACAATGCTAACAGGCTCTATCTAATTGTTAGACGCGCATTGGCTACATCGCAGTACCTGGTGGAGCATCAGGCCTCGCAAAGCACGACGTCTTCATCATGCGCACACTACTTTCTCGACCCACTGTCGTGGATGAGAGCCGAGCTGGAGCAGGGGAAGCTGGATGGTCGGCTCGAGTGTCCGAAGTGCAAGACCAACGTGGGCAAGTACGCCTGGCAGGGCATGCAGTGCAGTTGCGGTGATTGGGTCGTGCCAGGTATCAGTCTCGCCAAAGGCAGGATCGATGAAGTGAAGTCAAGGCCGCAGGATGGTGCTAGCATGGGCATTCGAATGCCGGCACAGGCGAGTAGCAGGCGAGCAGCATCTGGCCAGGAGAATCTGTGAAGCCTCGCTGGCATACCACTGATGCTCGAAGGCGGTATGTAACCGATAGTATGTTCACCCCCACGGCTTGATGCACTGCATTGGGTCAGCAGACCGCTGCATCCTTCCTCGCTTTCGCTCATGTTTGAAGTAAAATGCGCCGTGCACAGTCTTGAGCGCTGAACGCACTCAATGAGGCAAGATGGGATTCATAAGATTGCACCAATGCAGTCCTACCATGGGTCTTGCTGTCTGCTCATGACTCGGCAGCTGGTCCACTGCATTGGAAGCCTAAAAATCCTTCTAGGCTTCTAGCTCTGTACAGGCATAGTTTGTCAGCTACTACAGGGGCACCACATCCTCCTAGTGGAGCCGATCTGCGTTCTACTCCTGCAGCATTGAAGCCGTCCTCAACGTCCCATGGCCAATTCGGCATCGGCTTGTTGTGCCGCTCGTTTAGCGATAACGGATTTTTGTCTGCTCCGCTCATCGACGATGCCAGACCAAGTAGAAGCCCACACGCAACTCGTGACTCCCGAATGGATGTTCGCTACGAGGAAAGCAGCGCATATCTTCGGCCAGGAGCAACAGGACGCGAACACGTTGGCTCTGCATGGCCTATGCGGTAGACCGAATAAGAATGTTCTCCGCGGATATCTGTCCATATACTCACCCTAGCATGTAGCAGGATCTTACTCGCTCGGAAAAATGGCATGGGCACAGACTTGTGAAGCTGCTGTTGAGATATCCAAATCATACATTATTTTTGTTACAACTTTGCGAAGCTCGACTCTGCACCGCTTCAAGAGTGAGAGGAGCGCTCAGGCAAAGCAAGCCACCAGCGCCAACGCTAAAATTCATCTCTAACTTTTGAGACCCGAAACCTGCCCAGCCGCTCGCCCACCCATACCCAACCGAAAGGCGAGAGCTTCAGTCAAGAGCTCAAGAAGTGCCCAGCATTTTCACTGTTGGTTCCGCTGGAGGCGTGACGACATCCTCTGACAACTCGACAACGGTAGCCGTGGGCTCCCCAGCAGCACCAAGAGCAGGATCAATTGCGAGCTCACCACCTGTCTCGGTAGCATGAGCATGTATCTCGCGCGAGATCACGGTGTCGCGGGTGGTGTCGAGCTTGGTGATTATGGCCTGCCCAGCGCACTGCTCAGACCCAGACAACCTCATCTCAATGCCATCATCCGAGAAGGTGCTGGCACTGGAGACGCCTGCCGAAATGTCCATATCGTCGTAGTATGGAGCATTGCCGGACATTGCTTCGGCTAAGGCATCAACGCCAGCAATGCTGGAGTCTTTTCGTTTCAGGAGATGGCCATTGTCGAGGTATCCATGGCTTTTGGCGTACTCAAAGACGCATTCGGGATCGAAGGCACGGATGAGGTCGATGTCGCCGGGACGGGCTTTGGGGTAGGCGTACGCGTTGTACTCGGCGAGTATGTCCTTGATCGGCCATCGCTGCACCTTCCGCAGACAGGCCACGACGCAGCCTGTACGGTGCTTGCCTTGATTGCAGTGGACATATAGTGGGTACTTAGTTGAGTCCATCATGATAAGGAGAGCTTCGCAAAGAGAGTCCCACGTCGTCTTCACATTGCCGTCCTTGTTCGCTGCAATGTCGACGCGGTGTCGCTTGATGCCTTGGCCGTCGATCCAGCGCGCGTAACCTTCCGTTGGTGCAGTCTCGACCAAGCAGCTACGCAATTGTCAGCCAGCTACCCTGCGCAACTTCATTACGGAGCTCACGCACAGGACGTTGCGCAAGTCCAGCAACTTCAGAAACGGCAAGTTCCGATCTTGTGGGAATGCAGATCTGAAAATAGCACCGTCCTTGGCAGCGCCGTAGTTTGGCGGCGGAATGCTCTCTCGTAGCCGCAGCGGGCACAGCTGTATACGGAGAGGTGGCGTAGATGCGCCGGAAGGCGGCGATGGCGGCCGTGATGTATACTCGACTAAACCTCGTCAGATGCCGTGCATGGCACAGGGAACTGCGGAAGAGCAGCCATACCTCCGTCCATCATGTCCGCACCATTTTGCTCGACTTTTGAGCCACCGTTCGGCACGCTCTCAACGCACGTGACGCCTCCCAGATCCTTTTGAGCCTCGAGAGCCGGAAAGCTCGTCAAAGTCCTCTCGTTCTCCTTCATGTCGTGCATTTTATCTTCCGGCACAACGGCAATTCCCTCAGGCTCCGACATATACTCGATGTACGCCCCTGGGAGGTGTGGCATGACCTCAGTAACCATAAGTATGCTATTCCCAGTACCCGTGCTTGCCGGCGAAGGGTTAGAGCGAGCAGATGCTTTCGTATCCTTTCTTGCTCGATGGCTTGATGGCGATGCGCGTAGAGATGTAGTTGCGTTCCAGAGGGATATTCAAATGGAAGGCTGGTGTCTTCGGTGTTTCGTGGCCCGCACCCTGCGTACCACAGTTAATGCTGCCCCCAAAAGCATGCACACATTCACAGCCTGAGAACCAACCGCTTCCACGCCGCGTTCACATTTCGCCCATCTAAAAGATCCAAATGCGCGCACTTACCAATGAGGTGTCAAGCTCAGATCCCGCCCAATTGCTACGCCAGGCTGGCGCCTTCCTGATAACAGCGAATCATCAGGTCCATGTCGCCGGTGAAAGGTGTAGTTGAGTCGCACTCAAGACGCTGCTTTCGTGCTGAAGGTGAAGAGGCGGAGGTTGATGATCGTGTGGGTGGTGGGGGCGGAGAGTGCGCGGAAGACTAGTCAAGATTTTTGATCGTGCCTGGGCGAGGCCAAAATGACATCGAGAAACCGTTGGATCCGTGCCTTGGTAGTCGGCGTGCGAGAGTTTTGATCGCGTGTGCACCTTCCAGCAGGACAACGGATGTCAGCGGCGCGGGCTGGTTCGGCCGATCTGCCGGGAACAAAGGCACGAAGGGTCCCGCATGTGATCGTGCCAGGTTGTTGGAGACGGCAAGCTCAGCCTTACGGATATATACCATACTATCGCGATGTGCTTCCAGCGCCTACGGGGTGTACATGAGCTCAGGTATCTTACAAGAAGCCAGGGACCACTGAGGTGCTTAGGCAAATGCTCATGAAGCTCGCCCATCACACGTAAAGTGCCTCATGAACAAAGCGGTCAGGTGGAAGGATATGAGCTAGGCTCGATGTTTGCTGGGTACAAGGCAGAAGACAAGACAAGTGTGCGCGCGGTCAATCAGCTTGTGCTTCCGTCAGCTCCACCGGTCTGGTGTGACCGCGGACTACCTGGCGTCTTTAGGGAGTGGCTTGAGGAGTCAGTTCTAGTTCTGGCTATGCATGCGTCTGTCGCGCGTGCGTATGCAGCTCGAGTCTCAGCGGTAGACCGTCCACTTCACTCGTGAACCATAGGGCCAAGCATAAGCACAAACATCA
>JAKLLW010001076.1:0-19207 GCA_022814695.1 Neocatenulostroma microsporum | reverse complement strand
GCCCTTATAGGAATGATGGTACTTTTGATAGTAGTAAAGCATCCATCCTGGCGCGAGATACCGGTGAGCGAAATAGCAACACTGGGCGAAGTGATCGTGACACCTTGTGTAACGTACGTGTTTGGGCCACTGCCGGTAGGCGATCCGGTTAGCACTTCCGCCATACTGAATGTTGCATTGGCGTTGCAGAGGTTGTCCGCGCCTGGCCTCGTTCGTACCGGCCAGTAGAGTAACTGCGCTGCTTCGGCCACGATCGTACATGCGTTGCACGTAGCTGAGGACGGATTGAACCCGCCGAAGGCTTGTGGAGAGGAAGCCGTATAGAACACTTCGCCTGTGGTGGGGAGTGTCGCATCGTCTTCAGTGAACTGTCCGAACGATGCTGGCAACGGAGCGGCCGTATAGAACTCAACGGAGAAGGGGGAGGTCGACGTAGACTCGGCATAGTCGCATAACGGCGTGCCATACTCCGGAACGATCAGGGCACTACTTTGCGAGTACAGCACTTGGCACTCCTTTCGATCGATCGAGCAGCTCGGCTTTGGCGAAGGATAGGGGCGGCTTGACAGCGCTGTGGTGACGGTAGTCGCAAAAGCAGCTTGCGCGATCGTGCTATTGTTCGGCAGTGTCGTCCCTGGTCCTACAACTCGCGGATGGCCATCGCATAGCTTGGTCGTCTTGGTGGCGTCGAAAGCGGGCACGACGTGGCTGACTCGCGGTACCGTGGAGGTTCTGGTTGTGTTCCTGAGCCCAAGGTTGTCCAGCGACCAGAATGCAGAGGACGAAAGGTAGTCCGACAGAGCCGTCGCGCAGCTTCTGGCGTGAGGAAGGGCATCCCCGGTTGAAGTTGTATTGTGAGCGAGGCTGTTAGTAGACAAGCTGGCTGACAGCTGAGTGGTGGTCCTCGACGTCGTGTTCAGTGTCTGCGATTGAGACGTGGTACTCTCTTCCGTAAGTGCAGACAGCGAGCTCGAAAAGTGATATGGGCCCAGAGTGCTCGTCGTTGATAGCAGGCGGGTGCCATTGTTGGTGACAGCTGCAGGGCCACTCCGGATCAGCGCAAGTACGACCAAGAAGCAAAAGACGAATGTTCGAGCCATGGTCATGCGGTCGTCCGTAGAAGCTAGAGTGAGGACGAAACGCACAGCAGGTAGCCGCTGAAGGAAGCAGAAGTAGGTACGAAACACCTATCTTGGGATCCAGGTGTACATCACGGGAGGCGCCTTGGTTCTATGCATGTTGATCCTGCGTCTCCCACCACCCGGTCGAGACGAGCCTACTACTGGGCAGGCTGTGCTATACAGCTCATTACGTTTCGCCTACGGCCTGAGACAGGCAAGCTCCTCGCGGGCGGTGTCTGGGCCTACACCATTTGGCCCGTTGCTTGGGCATCTGCCGGCCGTCGTCCAATCAGTGGAACCAGCGCATCAGCCGCTGCGCACTAAAGTCAGCCATTTGGGGGCTGAATATCACAGAACGTCGCCAAAATAGTCCAAAAGGTACCTGAGCCTCACCGGACTCATGCAGGCCGCCTGCTCATCTCCACCACTACTCCGTCGCAGTGCCAAGGTGCCCATGTAGCTCCTGCATAGGTCGTGCGTCCGGTTCAGCGATAAATGCAGAGTACATCTGGAGGCGGCATCTGGGGGATGTCGGCGTTCATGTCATCTGAGCCTGATGCCGTCAAGGAGAGCGCGCGAATGGTGGTGTAAGGCGTAAGGACTAGAAGGCCCTACGATGCGGAGCCCCTTTGTTTAATTTAGCGTGCCGTCGGTGCTGAGGTGCGGCTGAGGAGGGAGGAAGCAATTTCCCTGCTTAGTCAAATCTGACTTCCTAAGGCACACCAAATACTGAGTACTCATTCGTTCGGGCTGCTCCGACGCTAGCCAATGGCTTCCCGATGCGAACTCTTTATGTTTTGCGAATTGGTATGAGCTGGGCTGTTACTCAATGGATTGGTGACATGAAAGAGTGGCCGATTCAGTAAGTATCAGGCACCTCGGATCCCGCAATGTCGGATGACAAGATGGATGCAACCCTTCGCGCAAACTGTTTTTGCGGCCAGCACGATAGCACCGGCCCAAACGTTGGCCGCGACTGTCGGTGATGGACGCGCAACTCCATGGCGATCTGCCTATCCGCGCGGACTACGAGCGATAAGGCTGGGCGGTATGATGACGATCTGCTAAAGACGTTCAGTGAAGTATACTGACTTTCCATTGTCTATTCCGGAGCGGCCCTGTCGTTACTTGGCCATACACAGGAGTCTTGTTGAACACACGGGGTACATCTCAAGATGTTGCTGACACCGTTATTGGCATTAACCGCATTGGCGTCCGCTACCCAGGTCAAGACAGGCCTTGAGGTCCTGATCGAAAGCGGATATGAGCAGCTGGCGAACCGAAGAGCCATCATCCTCACCAATCCCACTGGCATCACGCCCGATCTGGATCTTGGTGTGGACGTCATGGTCGCTTCGGGCGAAGTCAACCTCGTTGGAGTTATGGGTCCCGAACACGGCTTCCGTGGGACGGCACAAGCTGGTGGTGGCACCGGGACATTCGTTGACGAGCAAACTGGTCTCACCGTTTACGATGCTTACGACGCCGATGTTGGTACTTTGATGGGCTTCATCACGGACTCTGGAGCAGACACCGTGGTCTTTGATATCCAGGATGTAGGGGCACGCTTTTATACGTATATATGGGCAATGCATGACTGTATGGTAGCGGCAGCAGCAACCAATACGAGCTTCGTCGTCTTGGACCGGCCGAACCCAATTTCTGGACGCAATGCTTTCGGCCCGGTGTTGGACAGGGCATACTCGTCCTACGTCGGCCGTGAGCCCATCGCGCAGGCTCATGGCATGACCGCCGGCGAACTTGCGAAGATGTTTGTTGGCGAAGGTTGGATCCAGCGCGAAGCCAACGGCTCCGGTATCAGCTTGGAGGTTCTGCAAATGCAAGGTTGGGAACGTTGGATGCGCTGGTCAGACACCAAGCTACCTTGGGTCATGCCTTCGCCCAACATGCCAACGCCAGACACCGCTGAGATCTACCCCGGCGCCTGTATGTTCGAAGGCACCAGTCTCTCCGAAGGCAGAGGCACGACCAGGCCCTTCGAGCTGCTCGGGGCGCCATTCATCAACAACAGCTGGACATCGGCTATGCGTGAGCTTGATCCTCCGGACACAAGCTACCGTTTCACCTGCTTCGAACCCACTAACGACGACTTCGCCAACCAAACTTGTTGTGGGCTCCAGACTTACTGGTCCCTGAACGGCACGTCCGAGCAGCAAGACTTTGACCCCGTTTACACTGGCGTTGCTCTACTTAGCACTGCACAGCGCTTGTATGGAGGAGCCAAAACCGCGACTTCCGGTTTCAGCTGGTTGAAGAATTCTGCAAACGAGACGGTGTATGATGTAGATCTCTTGAGTGGTGGAACTATGATCCGGGAGTCAATTGATGCTGGGCTGTCGCCACAGGATATCAAGTCGAAGTGGTACGATGGTTTGAAGGCTTTCAAGGAGATTCGGGAGAAGTACTTGCTGTACGGTTGATTCCGAGGCTTGGTAACATTGAACATGGCCGCCTTCTCCAAAAGTCAACACCTCGCACCGGCTGCTGTATTGTCCTTTAGAGGGTTACCGGAAGCCGATCTGCAGGAGGCAGAAAGCATAAGCGTTATCCGTCTATCGCATAGCTCTCGTAAATGTCTCCAAAGATCGTAAGCGCCTTCCATCTGTGCATAGCTCTCTTGTAGACTCGCAACAATCGTGCCTGCTGGAGATCCTGAGCGGCCACGTCCATTGTCACCGACCCTCGTTCCCAGGGTAGAGGTGAGCGCACGACTGGGTGATATAGAGGGCGGTTGATGCCAACGCATCGATAGCTTTGATCCGGGAATCCATCGATGCTGGGCTGTCGCCACAGGAAATCAAGTCGAACTGGCGTGACGAACTGGAGGCTTTCAAGAAGATTCGGAAGGAGTATTTACTGTACGATTGATGCTGGGCGTTAAGATGAGCACGCGACCGGGTTTGCATAGAAGGCGGTTGGTGCCAACGCATTGATAGAAAACGCAGTGTCAGAACATGATTCCACGGTCTTTTGCACTGCAGCAGATGAACGCTGCGACGGAGTCCGTTAGGCTGATGTATCAACGACGTGAAAAGGTCGGTTCAACGCTTAATGTACGCCATTTTGCTGATTCTACACACCGAGAACACTCCGCCGACAGCTGTTTCGTAACAGGCGTCCCAACGATGCCAATGTGCAAGCAAGTCAAGATCTTCGGCACAGCTAATCTTCTTGGACCCTCACATCCATGCTATGCACATACTTCAACTCCACCTCCACTTCACGGTCCTCCACGCCTTCAACATGTTCCGGCACAGTTGTCTTTGACACGGTCCACACGGTAGGCAGGACGACTACAAGCGAACCGATGCACAAGCCCCAGTTCATACCGAACTGAGCCATCACCGGCTTGCCTAATGCAGATATTCTCCATGCCATTGCACCGCCTTTAGCATTGTCAGTTGAGCTATGGAATCTCTGATATCACCGTGGGAGGTTGAGGGACGACTTACCTGTGGCCTGGAAGGTCTTGTATGAGCCCACCAAGATGGCACTCCTCATTGCCGAGTTGGACTCTGTGCCGATCAACCAGTAGCAGTAGCCTTGCCATAAGGCATCATAAAAGCCATAGAAGATGTACAGGAAGATTGGTCCGACAGAGATGTCAGAGTCAGTGTAGTCAATGTCTTGCACAAGTCCCTGGGCAGCCCGAGCGCTCTGCCACTTCTGGAAAGCATATCCGCCACCCCAGATGGCCATGCCCGTGACCATGAGAGTCGCCCAGCCAACGCGGGCTCTGTTCGGACGAGAGAGGAAGGGCAGGTCAACAAGGACTCCTATGACCAAGCCGCCGAACATCTGCGCGATCCAGTAGAGAGCACCGTTCAGCGAGCGGCTGCGGATGTTGAATGTCTGGCCGTTGACGTAGTTTTGCTGATAGGAGTAGAAGACATTGGCGCTGAAGAAGAGTGGAAGCATACATGCTACTCGCCAAGTGGCCATGGCTTTGACTGCGGCGACGAGGATGTCCTTGAATGAGGGTTTTTTTGTCTCTTCTGCTTCACGAAGCTGGTCGAGTCGGATTCGTGTCGGAGAGCAGATGAAGAGGCCTAGAACCCAGCCGAAGAGCATTAGCACCATCAGGGCAATGTACGTGCTGTTGCTGACAGTGGCTGTGGTGGAGTGGAAGTTCAACCCGAACGAGGCGAGACTTCCGACACCCCCGCCGAAGTTGAAGATGATCCAGAAAGTCGCGATGGCGCGGCCCTTTTGCGATTCTTCTACGTAGCTGGTCATAATGGCACCTTGGACGACCCAAAGAAGAGAGGCTCCAATACCCAGAAGTGCAGCTGCGCCGATCACGAAGCCTCCGTTGCCAGTATGGTTGAAGCTCAGGAGACTACCGCTGTAGAGTGCATATGTCCAGCCGCCGAGCAGAAGAGTGAGCCGTGGCCCGATAAGGGAGAAAAGTGGCCCGGCGATGAACAATGCAGTCCCTGCAGTGCAGGATAGCAATGCCACATTCCCATTCGAGGCTACGGTAGGGTCGACTTGTCCGCTACCTCCTAGGCCGCTCAGAGCATTATACATCTGCCGGAGCAATCAGCGTTGTTGCTTCACCTTGGTGCAGGATCGTCGTACTCCTGGGCAGCAGAAGCAGATGAAACTTATGAGCACGATCTGTGTCCATGGGTCTGGTCTTCGTCAGATGGGATATCATACTAGGGGCTGATATCCTTACGAGCGTAGAGGCTCTTCACCTTGCTTCTCATCCCAATCGGTGCACCGCCATATTGGCCCTCGGTTCCCAAATTGCCTTGATCTGCCATGGGGCTTTCGTTTTTGAGGATACCTATCGCTGGGATACCAGAAGCTCCCCGTCAGACAACAGAAGCGCAGATGTCTATTCAGAGACAAGACGTATATAGCAGGCGGCAGCCACAGAGACGGAGCATGCTAGATGGTCAATCCGGCCAGGGTCGACATGCAGGCGCATGCGACGTCGTTATCGTAGAGTCACATGGCACACGAAGTAAGCGTCTGCCAGGAGTCGCCGGCTATGCTCATGCGTTTGGCTCAACGAAGTCCGTGACTTTGGCATTGCTGTAGTACACGAGATAAGAACAGGGACGTGGCATTTGGTGAAGGTGTCGGCCAAGGAGTTCCCCGAGGCTCCACTTCGACTTCACCCTTCACCTCGCGAGTCAGACACGGATAAGGGACCGGAGATCCGCGCCGTGCGAGCACGGCCAAGGGACAGTCAACAATGTACAATAGTTACGAGGCTGGGAGGGCGTAATGGCCGGAGCGCCTGCTTTTGAGGGCGAGGATGGCTTCCCGAAGCATCGCCTGAGGGCATCTCCGCCACTGCAATGCCATCCCTCCGAAACCTAGACGGCCTGCAAACCGAAGACCGCAACCCGAAAAGCACATGTATCGACACCGTCCCGACGCAAGAGCTCTGCCGAATTATCAACGAAGAAGATAGCACAATCGCATCCAAAATTTCGCCACAAATTCCAACCATTGCCGCTGCCATCGATGCCTTGGCTGCTCGCGTTCGCACTGGAGGTCGCATATTTTACATCGGAGCCGGGACGAGCGGTCGATTAGGCGTATTGGATGCCTCCGAGATCCCACCCACCTTCTCCGCTTCGCCAGCTCAATGGGTGGCAATAATCGCCGGAGGAGATGGCGCGCTGAGGAACGCAAAAGAGGGCGCGGAAGATGCAACTGAGGCTGCAGCAGTGGACTTGGCTGCGCAGAATCTCAATGAGCGGGATTGTCTTATCGGCATTGCCGCGTCCGGCCGTACACCGTACGTCCTGGGAGGGCTAGCGTACGCGAAGCGCCTTGGATGTACTACTGTTGGAGTCGTTTGTGCGGTGCCGTCGGGGATCAGTCGATCGGGAGATGTTGACTTTATGATTGAAGTTGTGACGGGGCCGGAAGTTGTGACTGGTACGTATCTGATCGGTACAGCCCCGGGAGGCCGTTTCAGACGTCTGAAAGCACTCCAGACTCTGTGAGACATCCGCTGACCCTGATACCCATCGCTTCTAAGGAAGCACGAGGATGAAGGCTGGCACAGCGACGAAGTTGGTATTGAACATGATCAGTACGGGCGTAATGGTGAGGCTGGGGAAGACGTATGGGAACATTGTGAGTTTGCCACGATTGCACTGCACTGGACGAAACGGAAAGGCTGGCAGAGCTAAGTGAAGTCAGATGGCCGATGTGAAACCGACGAATGTGAAGTTGCAGCTGCGGGCTCGTCGCATCTTGAGCGAGATTTGCGGCACCCAGTACCCTGAGACCGATGAGGAAGCCGATGCAGTGCTACAAGAATGTGGCAAAAGCGTGAAGCTCGCTGCAGCGAAGATTTGTTTGCGGTGCTCAGTTGAAGAAGCGAATGCACGGCTCAAAGCCGTTGATGGCGTTCTCGCAAAGCTTCTGGAGACGCCTGGGCCAGCCTTCGACGTTGGTGCAGAGCATGTGCGGCCAGCTTGCGTGTTGTGTATTGATGGAGGCGGCAGCAAGTGTCGTGCGGTAATCCGAAGTCAGGATGAGATCATAGGCATAGGCGAGGCAGGCCCTTGCAACCCGACCGACGTACCCATCGCAGCCGCCGTTGTCGCCATTGACCTTGCTGTCCGCCGAGCAATTGCTATGTGCTTCCCTGCCACGAACATGAAAGCAAAGGACGTGCAATTTGCACAAGTGTGGCTTGGAATAGCAGGCGCGGATCGCGGGCCTCTGAAAGAGCGGATGATGGTGGATTTCACGAAGCTGCTCGGAAGTCAGCCGAATATGAAGCTGAGCATTACCAATGACGTCGAGGTGCTAGTAACGGCGACTGGAGCTCGGCTTGGTGTACAAGACGTATTCGTCCTTATCGCGGGTACTGGCTCCGTTGCTATGCGTTACAGCAAAGAAGGAGATGCTTTTCGCAGAGTAGCACGTTCAGGCGGGTGGGGTTCGCTGTTGGGAGATGATGGCAGTGGTCTCGACATTGGTCGACAAGCCATTCGCCTATCGCTGGCGTGCCTGGAAGCGCCGACGTCTGAGGAAAGAGATCCGCTAGTCGGCGCTGTACTAGACTACTATAGATCACCCGATAGCGACGGAACAGACTTCGACCTACTTAGCTCGATCTTGCTGTCGCCCTCGCAAGATTCTCAAGGAGCCGCGAATGCGAAGAAGAGAATAGCAAGTTGCGCACCTGCTGTCTTCGCCACTCTCGAGATTAGCGGGCAAGCAAGAGCGATCATGGACGGTGCTCTAAAGAGTCTGGTGGACATACTCCTTAGACTCACCAGTCGGTTCGGAGGCCGGAAAGGTGAAGCTGCCCTCGTCCTCGCCGGTGGGCTATTCCAATCAGACTTATTCCGCAAGGCGCTTGTGGACCGAGTCCAGAAGGATGTCGGTATCTTCAGCAGTGTCGATCATGTTGTCGATCCGGCGGCAATGGGAGCGGACCTTTTGGCTCAACGAGCTTGGTAGTCAGGTGCCTAGTCGATGACACAGTCATCTTACAACGTCTCACCGAGCTGACCAAGCTAGTGCCCTATGCACTACATCAATATCCTCAACTCAGGAGATGAGGACACTACCCCGGAGTTGCGGATAGAGCGCTAGACTGCATATCGGCATCTCTCGCTCCATTTTAGAGGCTCTGGGCCGAAATGTTAAAGCCATGGCTTGTGGACCGAAGACTGGAGGCGGCCATAATTTTTCTTTTACCCGCCCCTACCCCTGGAAATTGAAAACTCCGAGGAGGAAAAGTGGAGTACACGGAAGAGGATCATTGCGAAGCAAGGTATGACCGGCTATACTCGCTCGCTCGACTTTACCTCTCCCTGTTCTCGCAGGTAGCAGAAGCGGGTTGGAAATCACCAAGACGGCACTATCCTAACTCCCCGTGAGGGGATCGATACGTGGACAACAATGTGCGATAGCGTTTAGCGCCAAGCTTTCGACGGTGGTATAGCATTATGCTCATTCAAGAGCCGTCCACTCGTTAGCAGCGTCCTTCCAGACCTTCTCCATAGCGCCCATCAGGATCATAGCGCCTTCTAGCACAGATGGCGTCGTACTCGGCGATCGCTCTTCATCAGCCCCGTCCACGAACAGCCCATCCACGTCCTGATAGCTGTGCTGTTGCCGCCTCGGTCTTTGACATCCGGCACGCCTCCCTCTGCCCTCACTCCTACCGTGGTTCCTCGCAGCTCCAACTTGCTCTTCACCGTCCTCGTGAACAACTTCTTCGCCACCCATATTAGCCTCGTCGCCGTCATCGTCTCCGAGATCTTCTCCGCGGCCACTGCTATCGTTGTGACGACTTGCGACGGCCTTAGGTTTCTTGCTGGGTTTCTTCTTCACCACTTCATCCTCATCGGAGAACTCAACATCCTCCCACCCTTCTGTAGACCCCAGCTTGTCGTCAACTTCTGTAAAAAAGCGAACGTCAACTGGATGTCTCTGTTGTTTGAGCCACTCGGCGTAGCGGTTCGCTTGTCTCTTGCGGTGCAACGTTAGATCGCCGCCCTTTCGCTTTGGCAGGTTGATTCCATGAGATGCGGAATCCCGCATGTGGTACTGAACGTGCTTTCGATCCGCCCGCTTGAACGTGCATCCGGGCACTGGACAGTGTGAGGTAGGCATGCCGATGACTGTGGATATCTGGTTGAGCCTGTGAATGATGAGCCCGGCATACCAAACGAGCGGCGCATATGTACCAAAGCTTACGGGGGGTGGAAGGCTCCAGGAATCTCTGCTTGTCTCAGTAACATGGCTCAACACAATGAAAGTCCTTCACTCGGTTTGAGGCATCACTGAGACAAGACTGTAGCAGCCGCGATCCCCGGAATGAAAAGTGATTTCGAGCAGCTGTAGCGTCTACCAGTGGCCTCTCAACAGGCTGTAGGCTCGTCAGCGAATGGCAAATTCAAAAGCCAGACTTGCAATATCCCCGACAGAGCGGTCGACTCTCATACAGCTGTATAAACCGCCATCGACCTCATTACAGACTCGAGGTCCAGCGATGAAATCGCATCCAGCACTCGCGAACGCATATCATCTCCGACACAGCAGATGTCCTCAGGCCACTGTATCGCATACCAGTAACCTCATCTTAAGCTCGAAATCCCGCGACTCATCGCATCCAGTATTCGTGAGCAGCGGCCTCTCATAAGTGGCTGTATCGCTTACCAGCGCCCTCACCATAGGCTGGAGATCCAGCAACGAATGGCAGTCAGAAACCCCAGACTTCCGATATCCCTGTCCTTGCAAGCGGCCGATATGGGCACGTATTGCCTACCAGTAACCTCATCACAGGCTCAAGATTTGGCGATGAAACGCATTGACCCTTCGCGAGCGTACATCATCTCCACGAGAACGGTCACTCATTGGGGGCTGTATCGCCTGCCAGCGCCCTCATCATGTGGATTTGAGACAATACCATGAGCCGTTCCTGGAAGCCTTGCCGATCTTGCGATATAACAGAGACGATTGTAGGCCTGGGCCATCGCCAATGCGCCTCGCGGGACGCAGTCACTGGGTGCCACCGCATGGCAGCATAGGTACCATGAGCATGATGTTCCTGTCAGCCGCCACGGGTATCAGGCCGGTGATTGCGCAGCAGAGTCAACTTTCTCCTCAGCCTTGAGATCCTCCGCTCGAGCCTTTCGGATACCCATCTTTGCCACCGGACTCTCAATCTGCGGTCGCTGTTAGTCTCTATCCACACGTGGTGGAAAGCCTTTGACTTACCACCTTGTTGTAGTCATGAAACATCAAAGCCGACTGCTCCGACAACTCAACATCCCGTATCCCTCGCGGAACCATCTCCTCTTCGTACGCTCTCACCGCCGTCCGCCAGCCTTCAGTCGTTTGCTCAGCTTTCGAGATCAGCTCAGTCAGCATCGCAGCGTCTTCGAGCCCGTTGTTGAGGCCCTGCGCACGATGCGGCGGCATATTGTGCGCTGCATCGCCCGCAAGTGTTACTTTGCCAGCAAGAGGATAAGCAGACCAGTCGAATGGCTTCCAGATTGACAGCTGATCAATACCAAACCGCACATCCTCTGGCATGTTGGCGAGTACACTCCGCCAGGGCTCAGCATACTCCGACGCCAAACTCTTCAACCAAGCCGTCCTTTCCTCCTGCGTCGGCAGATCGGCGGGAGATGGTGCGCCGAGCCATGAGAATAGGTTCTGGAAGGACCAGGATGTTGGGTTCTCCGGATCTGGGACATCCATAATGCGAAGGACGTACATCCAGCCCTTTGGGTGAACGCTGTTGAAGAAGATGGGGTGTTGCGAGCGGATTAGCTTTGCGGTGGTGGCGTTGAAAGAGGCTGGGAAGTTAGCCATGTGGAGGTCCATGTCGGTTACTGCGGCTGCTTCTTTGCCGAGGAGCACTTGGCGGACGACGGAGTGGGCGCCATCGCAGCCGATGATGAGGCTGGCTTGGATGCGGGAACCATCGGCGAATGTGGCAGTGGCACCGGTATCGCTCTCATCGATTGATGAGAGGCTTTTACCGCACTTCAGGGCTGGTCAGCTGAACGGTTGGCTGCATCTCACTTAGGGTAACTTGGGAGAATATACCTGCACATCAACCCCTTCACTGAACAACCTCCTCATCTTGCTCCTACTCACACTGACGGCAGTAGGCGAAGGCATCGGGAACAAGACCTCACCCGTGCTGCCCGAGTAATTGCATAGCTCCTGTCCATCCGGGAGTTTGTAGTGCGGATCACAGCACACCTCACTCATGCGTTTGCGAAGCTCTGGTGGGAGAACCTTGGCAATGGCTTCGGAGCCCCAGTGCAGTGTCATGCCCCATTCTCGCGGTCGGCCTATGTAGCGTTCGGGTGTCTCCCGCTCGCAGAGGGTGAAGGGGATGTTGGCCTGTGGGGATGTTAGTATCATGTTGCCTTGCGCTTTGCGGCGCAGCCGGCGCTCAAGTAGAGGATTGTCGAGCTGTGAGAATTTACCTGCTTGAGGCCTTGAGCTAGCAGCAAGCTAGTAGTGCCAGCACCGATAATGAGAACATTCATGTTTGCGTAATAAGACTGGAAGAGTAATGGACGAAGACGAGCGTACCGGATATACTTATCGCTGATCTAGATAGGCTGTGCGGTCGCAGGGCCGCAGCGACACCCTACGAATACCTATGCAGGCCAAGCGAGCAGAATGAGTGTTGAACATGCAGGATGATTGATCGACCGTGGGAGCTACATTATAGCTCCTGGACCCGTCCGCAGTAGAGCAAGCAGGCATCGTCGGGACTACGCAGCCTGCATTCCAGCAAGGAACCGCAGTTAATTGCGTACAGGGGACGACTCGATACAACCGATGTCCGGCTGGGATGGAATGAAGTCGGTGACACAATCTCACATTGTGCTGTCGTGCTGACTATTGCAATTAATTCATTGCGAGCACACGGGACTTTGTACGACTGTTGTCGAATGTCCGGGCTCATGATAGGCTCGAGCTACCCATGCTACAGCGCAATCCTTCATGCAACGCTACGGCGCAAATGTGGTGTCACAAATGGCCTGCACATATTGATCCGATCCTGTTAGCTAAGCGAGTACGTGCCTGATCTGGAGTCCGACTGCGAGGGCCAAAGAAGCCCGATAAGTAATGGGATCCAACGTCGAGGGAGCCAAAGACGACCCGGAAAAGATCGAATGAGCCGGCATCGATCTTGCGGCCAGCCAATGTTTCGAATCGTTGTGAGTAGAATGCAATGTGCAGCCAGGGCAGAACAGCAGGACCGGGTATCTCCTACTACTGCAGAACGCCCTAAAACCCTTCTCTTCCCACATCGAGAACTCCCCGATATCCCATTCACCACGATATCACTCCACTCCACCCCCTCCCAACCTCCCTAGCCAGCGCAGTCCTGACCAGCATCAACATCTCCTTACCCCCAACCTCCATCCCGCCCACAGCGTCTAGACCCTTCCGCCAGTCCCAAGCTCTCTTCACCTCCGCACCCTTTTTCCCTCCCTTCCCATTCATTTGCTGCTCCTGCTCCTGCGGGCGGATCGAGGTGGAAGAAGCTAGCATATCGTACGAACTTCCTCCCAGCCCGGGGAACCCTGACCCAGATCCGGCGGAGCCACTCTTAGATAACCCACTGCCGGCGTTGCCGGATTTTGACTTGCGCAAGGTAGTGGATGAGGACGAACCATCACGGAAAGCAGTCATCGACGCCCTAAGCAGTTCTTCCCCATCCTCCCTCACCCGACTACCCACCCCCAACGATTCGAAATCTTCTACTACCCTCAACAGCTCAAACACCTGCTCCTTCGTAAACACCCGTTTAGGCTGCCCACCGACCGAAGGGACGCAACCTGAAGAAGGAAGGCAGCCTCCCAGGAGGGGCAGGGCTTCACCCAGCAGTACCAGCGTAGCCTCAACAGGAATCACGCTCTCGATCTCCGGGTCGAAGAGGCCGCCGCGGATGCAATCGGAGGCGCTGGTGAGGATGGCTAGTAGAGCTTTCCCTGCTTCTCTTGTCCTCTCTAGCGGGCGGAGAGTCGAGGTGGTGGAGTCGTTGTCGCGTAGGGAGTAGAATTTCCGGACGGTGGCGTAGCCACTCAGGTGGGAGGCGAGGAGTTCCGCGGCTTCTGTGTCTTTCCGGGCGAGGGCTACCAGGGCTTCGCGCGAGGGGGAGAGGAGGGAGGAGAGTTGGGGGTCGAGATCTGGGTGTGCGGGGATTGCGGCGGAATGGAGGAGGCACATGGAGGTGAGGAGGGCGAGGGCTTCTTTGAGTTTGGAGGTGGCGTGGGCGCGGGCGTAGTAGATTAATGCTGAGCCGTAGGCGGACTCGGAAGTGGGGAGGGAGGAAAGGGTGTCGGCGTAGCGCTGGGGGATGAAGTGTTAGCTTTTTTGTCTTTCGATCTACGACGTAGACACATAATGGTAAGTTGATGTGGATAAGACGTACCTCGGCGATGCCCCTCGCCTCTTCCACCAAGTCCAAGTTCAGGCACGCATCGAGTATCTTGTCCACCCTCGCTTCGTCTGTCAGCTCAATTTGATCGAGCAGATCCGTGATCCTATTCTGTGCAGCCGATTCATCGTCCATACGTCCAAGAACAGAAACAGCTAGCTCCCACCCTTCCCGTTTCAATAACTTCCCATCGGCGGATTCGAGGACAGCTTTGCCCGCAAGTAAGTCGGCGTAAGCAGACAATATCTCGTCCCTCTCAATCTCTGCAGAAGAGGAGGTGGGTGGTGGTTGCTGTCCGGCCCCGCCAGGTCCGTGAGAGAGAACCATCAAATCCTCCGTGCTAAACCCTTGCTCAAGCAATCCCCTACTCCTGGGTCGACTCCGGGGCAGCCAGCCAGCTAGGGCCGCTACATCCACAACTCCAACCGCCACTGCTAAACTCCAGTTTCGAAGAATACCGATAACGCTCTCCACATTATCAGTCAAGATACAGCCTAGGCCTATGTGGATAGGGTCGAGTGTTTCGGGCGTAAAGACGGGTTCATCAGTATCTGTTACGAAGGTGAAGGCGTCGGCCAAGCGTTTTCTATACGCTGCGGAGGGGGTTACGTCGACTTCTCTGGCTTTCTGGTGGTGTTGGCTAGCGGTCAGGCTTTTGCGCAGACTACCTGGTCCGAGTGGTGTGGTAGTGGAGTCGTTGCCATCCCACCATGCGGTGATGTAGATACTGGCTTCGAGCCAGTCTTGCGAGGCATCCATTATTTCTTCGGCGCTGCCTAGGAGGATCTCGTAGACCAGCTTTAAGTTGGTGTAGATTGTCCAGGGGACTTTGCTTTCGGCGCGGCGGGAGGCGGAGGACATTGCGAAGAGATTGCCGCCTTGCGCACCTGGAGCAGCGTCGTCGTCATCGCCGGCGAAGCGTTCGAGGTCCTTGAGTGTAGTGGCAACACGTTGACGGAAGACGGTCCATTGGGAGCCTTTGACGTCCCAGTCGTCGTGTCGAAGTGCTGGACAGCTCTCGATGAGCCGCACGCATCCTTCCACAACTTCTTCTACATGATCAAGCTGGCGCCCAGTATAGCCTTGCTGCTGACCTTGAGAATCTTCCTCGGCAGATGCCGCGTTCTCCCAGCCTGCGTGTCTGAGGAGGTGGACTGCTTGGTCGAATTTGCCACGGCATAGGCAGGCGAAGATGATGTCCCAGAAGCGTTCGTGATTGCAGGATGAAGGCATATGCTGAGAGATGGGTTCGAAGTCATCCGGGAATGGATTGTGATAGAGATCCAGCCAGTCTAGAAGAGCGCGAGGGATTGTGCATGCATTGCTAGAAGACCCTTGCCTGCCCAATGCGGTCGTCCGTTGCTTTGTCGGCGCTTGTCCAGGTTTCAAGCTGTGCGGATGATGTAGCTGAAGCAGAAGCGAAGAGAGATACGTCGCCTTAGTCAACCCATCCGCACTCTCAGGCCCAACCCCACCCTCTCTCGTCGTAGCATCACTGTACTTGCTCCAAAGCTTCGTCAACTGCGCAGTGCCCTCCTGGGCGGCCTCGATACTCTTCGTCCCCTCCATCCGCCCCAAGATCTCCTCTTCCGTTAACAACACATCATCTGGCTCCGACAAAGCCGCAATCTTAGCGTGGCTAGTGACACCCCGAGCAATCGCAGCGTAATCGCTCCCTACTTGCTCCCGTACCTGCCCGTTTCGGCTCCTCTTCAGGCCGCGAGGGGAGTTGGACATGATGGAGCTCATGAAGGCGCTCTTATCCATTCCATTTCCCGTGACGCTGGCCTCAGGCTGCATCATCATCTCGTCCTCCTCCATCTCTCCCTCAGCATCCTCATCCTCCTCGTCATATTCATCTTCATCTAGCGGCGGACTACTCTCCGGCACCGTAAATCCCCTCCTCCCCGCCGGCGTGTTTCCTTTCCTACCGAATGTGTTGGGAGCATTGTTCGAGCTCCCGAAGATTGAGCGTGGAGGTGGGCCAGCAGGAGTGGTGGAAGCGTTCGTGAGGTAAGAGGGCGGTGGCCCGGCGGGTGTTGTGGAAGGTGCGTTGGAGGAGAGGAAGCGATTCTTGCGGTTGGGCGTGCTGGGGGAGTTGGTGTAGGGTTTGAAGCGGTTGGAGGACATTGTTGCGGGTGGTGGTGGTTGCGCTTGAGGTGGGTTTTAGAACATGTGTAGACGGACGCGAGGCTGGCGATTTCACGAGTTCGGGAATGTGGTTGCGGGGATGTGTAGATGTCTCAAGCATGAGCAGGAGGAATGGTCGGAAGCGCTGGTGGGGGTGTTGTGTTGGGTTCCTAGCACTGTTTGTTGGAGAGCAACACGCGAAGCAGCAGCATGCAGGGAGGTGCGTGAAGTTGACGCGAAGTTGGCCTGAGGCCGCACTTTCGGGAGCAACGATCCGTGCCTCCCTCTTCGGGCATCTCACCGCTTTGCCTTATCTCGATGGTTCTTGCAGGCTTATCGAAGTACAAGGCAATGAACCCCGTTGTTAGTGCCTCGCCATCGTTGAGGGGGTCGTTGCTATGCGCTTCATCGTATTCCGCCATGAAGCCGGCAGCTTACCCCGAAAGATTGCCATGCTTCCAGGCAGATCTCACTCTACGTAACCCACACCATTTTGCTTGATCCCATTGATTGTTCCATCTCAGGATTCAATCTGACAGCGTAACGCGGACGAGGAGCGCTGGTACCGTTCCTGTTACAAACCATAGGGCAACACCAATACCCACAACGACCTTTGTCCTGTGAAATCCAGACTAAAAGACAATATTGACTCCGCAATCGCAGCCTTCACAGCTAGCTAGGTACCAACCTATCGTAAACGCTCTCCGTATCCATCTCAACCCACCGCAACCGAGCCCAATGCCGCCCACCATTCTCCTCCACGGCTCGGGAGCGATAGGAACAATCTACCTCTACATCCTCCTCCAAGCCGGCTGCAACGTCACGGCTGTCTGTCGATCCAACTACTCCGCCGCAAAGGCCAATGGCTTCATCATCGACTCGCAAAAGTACGGCCAAGGCATCCCCATCCGACCCAACATCGTCCGGACCCCCAAGGAAGCCGCAGATAGCGGCCAAACCTTCGACTACCTTATCGTAACTACCAAAGCCCTACCAGAAGCCAAAACAGCAGAGACCATCGCCCCAGCCATCACAAAGGGGAAAACATGCATAGTGCTCATACAAAACGGCATCGGCATCGAAGACGAGTACGCTGAACGCTTTCCTGAGAACCCGATACTGAGTTGTGCGGTTTATCTACCTACTACTCAGACTTCGCCGGGAAGGATAGAAATGGGTGCTTTTGAACTTCTGGAGTGTGGCACGTTTCCGGCTTCGGCTTATACTGACAACCCTGCTGCCAAGACAGCTGCGGATGAGGTTTTGAGGGTTATGAGGAAGGGAGGTAGTGATTGCCATTTCTACGACGATGTTCAGGAGAAAAGATGGCAGAAGTTGTTGTTGAATGCGAGTTGGAACCCTATCTGTGCGCTTACGCTTTCGCGGGATGTGGCATTTCTAGCGTCCTCGCCTGCGGCAGAAGAGATGGTAAGCGATGTCATGCTTGAAGTCATCGCCGTGGCGCAGGCTTTGGGTAATAGTTCTATGACGGAGGACTTTGCTAGGGAGCAGATGAACCGCGCTACCAATCGCAAGGGAGGCAAAGGCACTGAGCCATCTATGTTGGTTGATGTGCTGATGCAGAGGCGGATGGAAGTTGATGTCATCCTGGGTACGCCGGTCAGGGTCGCAAAGGAGCTTGGTGTTAGGGTGCCACGCTTGGAGACTTTGTATGCTTTGGCCAAGGCTTTGGATGAGGCTGTTGCTTCGAGGCAACCCGGGAAGAGTTTGGGTGGGGATGAGGTGCGCGGAGGTCGAGAGACGACCGTGAATTGAGGTTGTGTGTAAGTATGCGGTCATGACAAATCTAAGAGGGCGTACTGGGGACCGATATTTCCCTTTCGTCGAGAAGGTGAGGGGTGGTGTGCAGTCAACTACGGGTTCTGGAGAATACGTGGAGCCTGGCAATGGTCCAGTTGCTAGGTGCTAAGCTTTCGGGGATGAGTTACAGCCACACTGAGACTTCAGCATCACGTCCGCCGGGCGCCGCCTTCGATGTACATCTGCTTCTTCCGCCGCAAAAGCTGGCCCGGCATCTCTTCGGAAGAACCTTTGTTACTGCTGATACTTGTCCTTGAAGTTCACGTCGCATCAGGGAGACGTGGTCCAACTGGTGGGGTACGACTGGTCGCAGATACCTATTCTCATCATGTGGTAACGCGCCTTTTCGGGATACCTGGTTCAAGTCCGGCCGTCTCCCAACATTACTTCTACTTCTACTTCTACTCTTTTTGCTTCACGGCACCTCATCAGTTTCGTCAGGCTTTACAAGATCGATCGTGCCCTCAGTCCCGTACCGCTCTTTCCGCCGTTTCTTCACCCACTCCCCAAACGGCCGCCAGATTTCTTCTTTCTCGTGCGGTCGCAGACTGGCTGAGAGTCCGGAAGTGGAGGACGTGACGTACACCCTCGCTCCTTCCCAAGCATCCTCGCCCTCACCTTCGTCTACTCGGCCCATCCGCTCCTTCTCGTCCTGCCAACCCCACTTGAACTCTGCTTTCTTCATTTCTCGCTTGTACCGCCACCGCCACACAGCCTCCCAGATCCCTTTACCGACTATGCAGACCGCCTCGGGCTTGTACTTGCGCACTTTATCCTCGAGCACCGGCGTTCCTTCCGCCATTTCTTTCTTCGAGAGCTCTGCGGCGTCTTTTGAGGGACGGTCGACTATGTTCGTGTTGCCCATTGCGTACCATTGAGGTAAGTCTACGTCGTTGGACGGTGGGAGACGGACATCTGTGCAACCTGAGGAGTGCAGGAGTTTCCAGAAGAGGTTCGAGGGGTGGGCGTAGGCGTGGCCGGCGGTCGCGGTGCGGATTCCGGGGTTGGTGCCGACGAAGACGCATATTAGACCTGGCTCTAATATATCCAGGAGCTTTGGCAGATGAGCGTATTTTGAGGGCGGAGCGTAGCGACTGGACTCCCGGCGCTTCTTTGCGGGAGAGGGTGACGTTGATGCTGGAGTGTCGTTGTCGGCTAATGGGCGCTTCCGTGTGGTCTTGTATGCCGGGTTGCCGCTCTCAGTCGC
>JAKLLW010001075.1:0-19216 GCA_022814695.1 Neocatenulostroma microsporum | reverse complement strand
GACTCCGATTGCCATTCCCAGACCAGCAGTTGCCCTAGCGCCGAAGAGCCGAAAGCGAGCCATTCGCCCGTATTGTTAATCGAAACTGTATCAATGCTCGAAGCGGAAATTGACAGCTTGTGGATCTGGTTGAAGTCTGGTAATTCATGTATCATGAAAAGTCCGTTCGAGAAGCCCGTAACGAGGATATTCGATGCAGCGTGGAAAGCAGCTGTCGTAAGGTGCGCCGGAGTTTGATGGAAGTATTCCCGCTTGCTAATGCGCCACCGTTCATCCCCTTCTGCTATACTGTCAGGATCTGCATCCGGCGGCGGCAGATATTGCCACCAGAAGAGGGCGCCGTCCTTCGAAATGGTGTAGATGGTCTCCTGATCAGCGCTGAACCAAGCCGCATACACTCCCTCTCGGTGGCCAGCTAACGTAGTAGGCACGAAGCCTACTTCGGGGTCTAAGCTCCATATCCGCGCGGTCAAGTCTTTGCTGGCGGAGAGAAAGAAACGGGAGTCGCTACTCCACTCAATGTTCTGGACGGTATCGTGGTGGCCAGCATATTGCCTATACCGTACAAAAGGTGCAAACTCGAGACCGCCACCTTCATCGGCGTCTGCACTGTCCGTGGAACCAGGTGTCGATGGCGTTTTCCAGACTTCGATCTTTCGGCCGAGAGCGACTGCGAAGTGTGTTCCGCTGGGCGAGAAGACCAGGGATGACACTGGCGATTTGAGCGAGAAGCGATAGAGCACTATCCGTCGTTGAAAGTGGCTGAGTATAGCAAAGCCTCCCTCATCCACGGTCAGCAGTAATTGGCTTTTGGGATGGAGGGCTATCCGGGAGATGTTCTGTCGATGTGCGAAGGGTAGCGTGTGTGACATGTTGTTGACCAGGTCGAAGACTGTTACGCGGTTGCCCACGGGTGATAGCAGACATGTGCCATCTTCTGTGTATGTGAGGTTGCCTTTCCTGTATACGCTGCCGAGCAGATTGGAGAACTATGAGCCTCATTAGCAAAGCCTCGTTTTGCGCCGGAGGCGATGGCAGTCTCAGGATTCATACCTTGAAATCCGTCTTCATCCTGATAACGCCGATACGCCTCTTCTATGCAATGAGGTCTTCCGGAGATACTACTAGTACATTGGGTAGGGGATTGTGATCTAGACTAGACTCGCATTCGCCGTCGCCGAAAATTGTTCAGATGCGAGTCTCCAGGTTTCGGCTGCAGGGTCCAGCCGGGATCCCGGGAAGAACCACGCTAGGCCGCAAGGAGCACAGTGCACACAGAAGGCACGAAAGGGGACGAGACTCCAACTTTCCCATCACAGGGCACCTTTCACCAGCTGTTGTGCTTCTGATTACGCCAGCACTCACTCGCACAAGCAACCCATTGTGCGCGCCACTCGCTTGAGCTTGTGATTTCACGGTACGTCTCACTCGATCCAGTATTCAACATTCAATGGCAACGCGCAAGGTGGCAGCAATGGCCGACCGACTCAACTCGAACTTGCCTCGACCGGATTCACAGACCGTAGCTAACATGCATCTGGCAGCAGAACACCCCGAGCATCACGATCAGATCCCTGGTGCTTTCTCCGACGACGAAGAAGCGGACGACGAGCAGTCGCCTGTACAACCACCTGCACCCACACGTACATACAGACGACCGTCAGAAGAAGAGATGGCGGAATCAGCGTCGCCGATTGGCATTGCCAATGTACGTACAAGCATAGCTGGACAACAGTAAGATGGATGGGATACATACTGATGCGGTGCAAAGCTCCCCAACCAGCGTCACAAGATCGTAGCCAAGCGCGGCGCAGCCTTCACCATCATGGTAGCAGGCGAGTCCGGCTTGGGCAAGACGACCTTCATCAACACCCTCTTCTCCACCACCATCAAGAACTACGCCGACCACCGCCGCCGACACGCCAAGCAAATCGACAAGACCGTCGAGATCGAGATCACCAAGGCCGAGCTGGAAGAGAAGTTCTTCAAGGTCCGCTTGACCGTCATTGACACACCTGGCTTCGGCGATTACGTGAACAACCGCGACTCATGGCAGCCCATCATTGAGTTTCTGGACGACCAGCATGAGAGCTACATGTTGCAGGAGCAGCAGCCCAAGCGCCAGGAGAAGATTGACCTGCGCGTGCATGCCTGCTTGTACTTCATTCGTCCTACTGGCCACACATTGAAGCCACTCGACATTGAGGTCATGAAGCGCCTTTGCACTCGTGTCAACTTGATCCCGGTCATTGCGAAGGCAGACACGCTTTCGCCAATGGACCTGGCCAAGTTCAAGCACCGCGTAAGCTCTACCTCTATGCCCAGTAGCGGACGCACATACTGATCGTATCATTATGCAGATCCGAGCAGTCATCGAAGCCCAGGGCATCAAAATCTACACACCACCCCTCGAAGAAGACGACGAAGCCGGCCTCCAGCACGCCCGTAGCCTCATCGCCGCCATGCCCTTCTCCGTCATCGGCTCCGAGCGCGACGTCAACACTCCCGATGGTCGCACAGTCAAAGGTCGCCAGTACGCTTGGGGTGTGGCCGAGGTGGAGAATGAAGAGCACTGCGACTTCAAGAAACTCCGCGCCATCTTGATCCGTACACACATGTTGGACTTGATCCACACGACTGAGGAGAACCACTATGAGGCGTACAGAGCACAGCAGATGGAGACCAGGAAGTTTGGTGAGGCGAGGCCGAGGAAGTTGGACAACCCTAAGTTCAAGGAAGAGGAGGAGGCGCTGCGGAAGAGGTTTACGGAGCAGGTGAAGGTCGAGGAGCAGAGGTTCAGAAGCTGGGAGCAGAAACTCATTTCCGAGCGCGACCGCCTCAATAAGGACCTAGAACAGAGTCACGCGATGATCAAGCAGCTCGAGTCTGAGGTGGAGGGATTACAAGGTAGCATGTCGAGAACTGGCAGACGTTAAGCTTCATGCATGAGTACGCGGAGGCCATGAGGGGAGACACAATGATCGATGGGTCAAGGAGTGTGCAGAGAAGGGAGCAGAAGAGGCATTCGGAGGGGAGGGAGATAAGGGCGGAGTTGCTTTGTCGCGTCTGCAAAAGATACCATCTTGAAGTTCTTTCCTGTGTTTAGCTAGGAGCGAGTGCGCAGGGCGTTGGCGGATGCAGAGCATCTGCTAGACTCCAGTCCAGATAGTTCATTTAGTGGAGCGGGATGTAATTGAAAAGTAACTGTAACTGTATCATCGAGCTCTGCGATCTCTTGTTGTATCGTTATTGCATTATGCCGTCTGTACATTGTCGCGTGCCTTCCATGGCTTGCCTGACTCGAGCGGACATCTCGCCACCCCACACTCCGATCTTCATCTCCAACTGCACCTCCCATCCACCGTCCCAAACAGCAATGCCATGGCGAAGCAATTTCCGACCACACCCATCGCCCGCCTGACCGGCCACAACAACAGCCCAGTCCACGCCCTCACATTCTCTGCCGGCACAGGCCAATACATTCTCACAGGCGCCCAGGACCGCCAAATCCGCCTTTTCAACCCGGCAACGAGCAAACTAATACAAACATATTCAGCTCACGGCTACGAAGTTCTTGACCTTTCTGTATCAGAAGATAACTCCCGCTTCGCTTCTGTGGGAGGCGATAAAACGGTTTTCCTGTGGGACGTCGCTACCGCTCAGACTTTGCGGAGGTTCGCCGGGCATATTGCAAGGGTCAATGCTGTAGCTTTTGGAGGTGAAGGGGATGGGGTCGTGGTTAGTGGAAGTTATGATGGGACAGTTAAGGTTTGGGACACGAAATCCCGGAGTGAGAAACCTATCATGAGTTTCTCGGAGGCGAAAGACTCGGTGAGTTCGATCGCTGTTAGTGGGCATGAAGTTTATGCTGGGAGTGTGGATGGGATGGTTAGGGTGTATGATTTGGCGATGGGGTGTGTGGATGTTGATGTACTGGGTGCGAGTGTTACGAGCGTCACTCCTACGAAAGCTGGCGACAGCTACCTTGTGTCTACTCTTGACTCGAAGGTGCGCCTGATGGATCGGCCGACGGGCAAGTGTTTGCAGACTTTCAAGGACTCTGCGTTTGGAAATGAATCTTATCGTATTCGCTCTACGTTGGGAATGGCGGATAGCGTTGTGGTCAGTGGAGGGGAGGACGGGAGTGTGTTTGTTTGGGACGTGCTTACGGGCAAGCTGCAGCATAGGCTCTGGCATAAGAGAGGTGAGGATGGGGAGCGTGGGGGTGGGAGTGGGAAGAATGATGTGGTGTCGGCCGTGGCGTGGAATCAGATGAGGAAGCAGTGGGCTAGTGCTGGTGGGGATGGCGAGGTGGTTGTTTGGGGCATGGGAGACTGAAGCCGACGTCCGGTGCTACCCTTTGGACTATCGCAGGATGTTCGTCTGGACGTGCACATCAAAGCAACCTATGCTACAGACCGCTTCCGTGTCTCAAGAGGCCCTAGTGCCGCCCTGGCCCACACACGACCTTTCACACATGCGAGCCTCGAGGTATGGCCGTGATCATGTACTCGGAAGCTTGGACTGATCAGACGAGCTCGAGAACCTAATACGAATAGGCCACCCTGCCAAAAGCGGGAACATGCAGATACCTGGTTTCCTCTACGCCTCGTTGGAACCAGAGAGCACAGTCATCTCCTCAACGACTGTAGTCAGCCCTGCATCGTGGCTCAGTGCATGCTTCGTATGCGTGTCCCGGCGCTATCATCCGTTGTCTTTATCCGGCCCTTTGTTCGGTTTGGATCATGCAGGCGACACAGCTTGCTACGATAGTCGGCATATACTACAGAGGTCGACTATAACATGTATAAATGACATTGGTCCACTACAGAGGCTCACTCCCCGTCGTGCTTCTTGAATCCACCGGAATTCATCTATCAGTATGACACAGAACTCGAGTCGTCCTCCGTGGAGTTCCACTGACATGGTGGCATGCCACAGCTTTCTTACTTTATAGTGGACTCTGCTCCCCAGTATAGACTCCTCTACCTCTGGCACTCCACAACTCTCCAGGACGTACCAAAGAAAATCGTCTCACACCTGTGCCCGACACCTTTGCAGACCATGGTGGCGAGCGCGCTGCGGACGGTAGGTTCATCCCCTTCATCAACAGGGTGCCACCACCGGAGTTTGGCGTCTTCAAGGAAGATTTGTTCGCACGCAACGGTGCTCAGCCGATCAAGGAAGTCATGCAGAACTTCATCGATCTCGCTACGGGTAGAACTATCATCTTCCTTTGCGCAAAGGGCAACATCCAGCGCCTGGACAACTCGGCTGCCTTCTGTGGGCTCACGATTCTGTGGGGCAGGATTAGGGTTATCGATACTCAGCTGTATCCGCCCTACTGGCATACGATCAACCACACTGCACCTCCAGGCCCGTCGCTTATGAACCTGGCAGACCATTTCTACCCGGAGATGCAGCTCCAGTCCATAACCCACGGTAGCTTGTAGGACGCTATCGCGACCATAAGACTGTATAAGCAGGAGAAGGCGGGTATCGAGTGTATGTACGCCCCGGTGGTACCTGTGGTTCTTAGCAACAGCTTCACCAACTCGAGCAGTCCCTCCGACATCTCCACCTTGCCTACGCCGGATACGCTTGTACCGAGACTTCCGATAACCAAGTCCCTGCCCAGTACCTGAGCCTCGATACGCTGGCAGAGGCCATGCACGAGACCACGATGAGTGCCGATCCCACATCAACCACCCTCTTCCAGGCCGCGACCACGGTGGCTGCTACTCCTACGACCACCCTGAGCCTCACGGGCGCATCCAATGGTTTTGCCTCGCTGGCGGTTGAGGGCGGTGCGGCGAGCAATGGTATTTCGAAGGTTGAGTGTGAAGAGAAGATGAAGGGCGGGCACAGCGCTGGCCAAGTCAGGCAGAAGAGTAGCGGTGCTGCGGAGTGTACGAAGGGCGGCATGAAGGGTGTTGCGAAGGGCAATGCTGCCAATGCGGCGAAGGGCAGTTGGAAGAGCGGTACGGCGGGCGGTCCGAAGACAAATGCGAAGCCGAACGAGCAAGGCAACGACAAGGGGCCGGGTGGCAGGCACGTCCCTGACGCTTGAAAGCGTCAGCGAAGGCCTAACGAAGACCGCGGCTGCGACTGCGGCTGTGACACTTTGAGAAGGAGGACGGGCGTTATTGGATTTTGCGGCATTGAGTACAGGCTGGCAGAGGTGCAGACTCACCGACCTCGCGGCGTACTACTTTCCAGAGATGGCGCTCCAGAAGGATGATCACAACAGCTTCGAAGATGCGCCGGCGACAATTAGGCTGTACCTCGTCAGCCAGGCGGGCATTGAGGCGCAGTATACTCCACCAGTGTGCGACAGCAGCAGCTCGGATGCCTCAGCTATTACCTATGCCGTACCCCGACACCGGGCACTCTCGCTACCGAGCTGTCTAGCGATGAGATCGCCGGTCAACACATCAGTATCGGCTCCCTCACTCAAGTCATGCAGGCTGCCACCCTCAAACCCACGACTGCGAACACCGATTCAAGCTTCGGCATGACCATACTCACCGCGTCCTACTACGACCCCATCACCTTCTTCAGGCGTCTCCCCTCCCCAGCTGCCCGCGCATGTTCCGAAGTCACCATGCATGCTTTGTATGCGTCACCCATGGTCTTTGTCCGAGGCCTTTGTCCGTCTGGATCGTGCAGTTCCCACGGCTTGCTACGACAGGCATACACGACGGAAACATGCGACGGAGGTTCGTCTAATGTATATATCAAACCCGACAGTCCAAAACATCGGCTCCCATCCTACCGTGCGGTTCAAGTTGACTGAAGCCCAAAGTTCCGTAGGGCATAGGACCTGATCCTCCGCCATGTGGCTCCACTGCCACGAACGCAAGCCTTCCTCCGGCTCAACACCATCTGGATCTAAGGGAGGGCCGGTCATGATGCAAAGACTCGAACAGCGTTCGACAGCATCATTCACACCTCGACGTCCTCGTGATCGCTAGCAATGCGTGTTCCAGAACGACGATTCTACAGCGGGTCGCCCTGGTGAACGCCTTTCCTGCAACATATTCACTACAACACACCATGAACACAAGCGTTCACACAACTACTTTCTTACCTTATAATGGAGTCCTTCCCCCAGTATACATCCTCTTCCTCGCACCGATCGACAATTTCCCAAGGACTACCCAAACAAAAGCGCTTTCAATCTGCGGCATCCAACCAAAAGACTACTGCAGAAACATACGGCTCGCTCAAACCTCGACTACCAGAATCGTCCATCCAAAGAACGGCTTCCCAACATCAACATGGCTCGTGTGTTAGTCATTACTAAGGAGCAGATCGAGGCCGAGAGCCTTGCTCGCCACACTCGTTCTGCCCAACCACCGACTCAGCATAAGGCCGATGCAGACCGCGATCATGGTCGCAGCAATAACAGTAAGAAAAACGAGCGAAGCCGCAATACCCACAACCGCCCGCCTTTCAACCAGCAGAACAACCGCAACCGCCAACCCGCGGGCCCCCAGTACAAGTGCCGTGCGAAGCAGCTCAAGCCTCGCTGGGACCTCGTCACAGACACCATGTTTGCCGATCTCGAAGGCTGCACCCGCAGGGCTGAAGATTTGGGCCTCAAGGGCCAGCAATACGTAGGCTCGATCTCCATCGTCAACGACCGTGGTGAGGCGGTCTACGACGTCTTTGTCAACCATGGCGGCTGGGTGGATGACAACGGTAAACATAGATTCTTCATCAACGGCCTTCCGCCGGATGCGAAGAAGATGTGCACCGTGGAGGATGTGAAGGCATGCAACGGTGCCAAGCCTGTCGCGGAGGTCCTCAAGAACGTCGCCAAGTTGTTCGAGGGCCGCAAGATCGTCTTCCACTCTGCGGGCTCGGATGCGTTGATGCTCAACAACTCGGCGAAGTTCTGTGGGGTGGAGATGCCGTGGAAGACAATGGAGATTCGTGACACGCAGAGGTTTGTGGGCTGGCAGCATCTTGCGAAGAATATCCACCAAGGTCCATCTCTCGGTGATCTCGGCCGCAAAATCCTCGGCATGCCTGACTTCCAGCAGGACGGGCATACCAGCCTCGAGGACGCCGTCGTCACGATGAAGCTGTATCAGCTCGAGCAGATGGCGATCGAGGCTCAGTACGAGCGCATGCACGCGATGACCATCAGCACCGTCGCCTCGTCGTCAGAGGAGTCTTTGGCCAGCGAGTTCTCCGATCAGCCGACTCCCGATACGCTGGCGACCGAGATGAGTGAGGAGGAAATTGCTAAAGTCGAGATCAGTCTGGAGGGCTTGACCGAGGCTATGCAGGCGACTTCTGTGACCAATGCGGCTAGTTCTCTGACTACGACTACAGCGACTGTCAATGGGAGCTCGCTTCTCACGCATCCTATTACGACTGGGTCGAGCGATGCTGCGAAGAGTGGTGCTACGAAGGGCAATGCGATGGGTGGTGTGAAAGGTGCTGCGAACGGTGCTACGAAGCCAGCGAAGAAAGGCAACGGCAAGGGGCCGGGTGGAAGGCACGTTCCCGGCGCTTGAAGCCTGGACGGAGGACCACCTCTACTCGGGCCACATCGCCAGATCAGCACACACTCCCAGCCACAGGCCGCAACACGAAGACCGATGATGTGGTCACAGGAGCCAGCTCCAATCTCTCCAAGCCCACCACTGCCTCTTATGCGACCGCACTCGCCACCAGCAAGCCTAAACAGCTCGCTACCAGCAACCTCATCACCACCCCGCCGCCGAAGACCCTCGATACCGGTAAGCTGTGGTCGCGGATCGCCAAGGGTGCGATCTCCAGCCAGACCCCGCTCCAGGACTCTGCGACACCAGCGAAGAGGTCTGGGAAGGTGACGCTGGGTAAGAAGAGCATGAAGTAGGACGCAATCGGTCGGAAACTGAGAATGCAGCCAGAAGGCAAGAGGTCGTTCTGAGAGGGATGAGGGAAGCTTGACGACTGGGCACGAGCATGACGTTAAAGGTGATTTTCCTCCGTTAACGAGAAATGCTTTCGAAAAGCTTCGCTGGGTTTGCATGAGGAGGGGCCTGCAGCGAGAGTGCTTGCAAACACAACGAATAGCGATTGATAGAGGTGTATGCACTTTGCCACCTACTTGATCCCTCTTCTCACTTGTGTATCGTGTTCAAGCGTACCGTATAGCACACTCAGGGCCTGCCTGGTGACATGCGATGCTTGCTTCGCCTCCAAGGAGGAACACCTCCGGCCAATTAAGGAGTCTTCGCGCGGTTGTACTCGTTTAGCACACTCTTCTTCGTGCCCATGACCCCAGGAGGGACGCATACTCACGTTCGGGAATCAAAGATGCAGAGTTGTCATGAAGCATAGAGCTCTGAAGCTTGGCTTAGCATAGTAATACAGGACATAAGAGACTGCAAGCTATCTGCCAAAAGATAAGTATCTGGGTATCACATTTCAAATCATCATATCGAGCCTGCTCTGTTGCTTTCGTTGCACCTCCCTCCGATCCTGCGCCCCCCCAACGCAAACACCTGCAAGTGCTTCGAGATCCCCATAAGAATCACCCTTCTTCCCTTTTCCCGAACTAGCCCTCCAATGGACTCCACCATTTCATCGCCACAGGTCATGTCTACTGCCCCTCCTCTCATGCCCGCTCCCAGCACTGCCCGCAAGACTAGAAATGCTCGGAGGCGGCTTCAGCCAACTCCCCTGACTCCCCGCCGTAGCCTGACTCCCGATGGAACCCCAACGTGTCCCTCCAACGCCGTCGATGCGTTTATCGCCGTAAGCACTCCCATTAGCTCCATACCCATCACTAGTCATAGGTCTCGGCACCTCCTCTTGAGGCACCGCAAGGAACCCTCCAAACCCATTCCCCACAATCACAGACTTCCTCGCTTCCCCTCCAAAACCACCTTGCGCCCATTGCGGACCCAGACCTCTCGCTGCACTGTAAGCGCTCAAGGGCCGGTTTCCGGAGGTGGTTGCCGACCCGCTACGTCCTCTTCCTGTGTGGGAAGGGGCGGAGGGAGGAGAGATGGCGGTAAAGACCCATTCTAGTTCGTCGATGCCTTTGGAGAAGACTTCGAGGGTTTGGTTGAAGCCGCCTCCTTGTAAAGCGGAGGAGGTAGGGGCTTGGCGTAAGGATGTTGGGCCGGTGCCGGAAGAGATATTGGAAGGTTTGCTGCGCAGGCTGCTGGTTCCGTTGTCGGATCCTGGGCCCGCAGCAGCGAAAGGAGCGGAGACTGGTGGTAAGATGAGGAGTTCCGGAAAATTCTGATCCCGAACGTACAGTGTCGTGAGAGCAGGTAGGGCGTTCTGATGCAGGGAGGAGGCGAGGTAAGTGTAATAGCTTTCCGCCGATTTCTGGAGGCCGTGGACGTCTTCTGAAGAGGAAATCTCGAAGTGCAATGTTCGTAGGCTTATGGAGGTGAGTGGTGGAATCTGTCCTGCCTGCGCGGTCAAGGAAAGAGATTTATGAACTGTTTCGGAGATGGAAAGGTGCTGGAGTTGGCTCGCTTTCCAGAGGACGTGGTGCAGATCCTGCACTGTGACGCCTGTTGTTTGGAGGGTGAGGGAGGACAGGACCTCGCGGTTATGTGGGGCCTCTAGGAAAGCTGAGAGGCCGTCTGCTGTCACCGAAGGGGTCTCCTTCAGCGTCAACATCTGTAAAGGAGGGAAATCCGGTAGCTGGCCAGGAGATTGCTGGAAGATATTATCGTCCAACCACGGCAGCTCCGATAGAGTCAAGTCGTGTAGGGTAGGCAGACTAGCAAGCACAATCCTCAGAGTCGCCGGCTCAATAGCCAACCCACTCAGCTCCAACGTCTCAATACTCTGCCAATGCCTATGCGCCAACAACTCCAACGCCTCTTCACTCCCGGTCTTATAACTCATCTTCCTAATATCCGGACACCGCGCCTGCAACTCCTGCCGCAGCGCCAGACAACTCGGATCTCCCGTAAAGAAGCCATCAGGCAAATCGACATATCTCAGATTCGGCAGCGCGCTCACACACCTCGCCAATTCTCCCTTAGCAGTCTCGCGTGTCATGTAGGGGAGTTTGAGCACCAAGATCTGCTGAGCCAACCTATCATTCTCCCTGACCGTCCTACAGAGCAGAGATAGACGGATATTCGGCACCTCCCCGGCCCCCACCACACTGCTATTCTTCCGGAAATGCTTGACAGCTTTCTTCCTCCGCTCCGCTAATTGCTCTTCTAAAGCGCAGTAATGCACCGCATCAATTCTTACACTGGTATACAAGCATCGCTGGGCCACTGCGTACCATTTCCGACTCACTTGGGCGCAGCTGGCGAGATCGCGGAGGTCGCAGAGCATACAACCATCGCCTATCTGGGACCGCTCAGAAGGCTCGTAGGACTGGTCTTGGGTGTGAGGGCAGACGAAGGCGAAGATGTTGTCGAGGACTTTGTCGGGGAGGCGTTGGGTTTGGTCGCGGCCGTGGTAGCCAACGCCAGGACGGCCGGGTGGGCTGTTGTAAGAGGTGTAGGCGGTGGGGGATTGGGGACCGGTGTTGGATTGGAGGCGGGATTTGGAGCGGAAGTGCTTGAGGAGGCCCATTGTTGATGTTGTGTGAGGGTTGGGAGGTGTTTACTGCCCAGTGAACCAAGTGGTTGTTGGAGTTCGTGGTTGTCGCGTGGGATGTCACGCTCAGCTTCAACTCGTTATGTGCTGTCCTTCACTATTGTCGTCGTCGCGCTTGTGTGAGACAGTGCAATTGTCTCAGGCGCTTGTAATTGTCTCGCGCCGTGACTCTTGCAGCAAACAACCCGCGCGTCAGTCGTGCACCATCACGTCAAGCATGTCTTGAAGTCCAGGGGAAGCAAAGCTACCAGCTCTGCCATTGTAAGGCTGATCCTCGTCGTGCTTGGTCATGCTTCGTGGACCCTTCATTCCCCGCATGTTTCATCAGCAACATGCTGTCAAGCCATCCCAAATTGGAAGCTGCCGGCAGTTTCAGAGGCGAAGCCAAACGTGGAGATACCCACCATGGATCCGGAGTTTTGCCGAACGAGATCTTCACTCCGGCGTCTCGTCATTTTCGTTCCTTCCGCATCGGTACTTCACTGACTCCGCCCGTCTTGTTGAAGGGTTGAGTATTGGATGGACATCCTCTACACCCTCGACCGCATCTCCGCCGTCGAGCCCAAAATGGTCAAGGACTCCCTCGAAGAACTCGCTCACCCTGAGTACTGGGATAAACGCTATGGAGCCGGCGACGACGATGCCAAAAAGTACGATTGGCTGCGGAACTTTGAGACGATCAAGCCGTTTTTGACGAAGCATTTGCCATCTGTGGAGAACCAGCCCAGCATTTTGCATTTGGGGAGTGGGAATAGTGTGAGTATTTCCAGTCAATTTTCATGACTGAGATAGCAGGAGGGAAGGAAGAGGATGTTGGCTGAAGAGTGATGTGTAGTAGACCCTCCCAGCCGATCTCGAAGGACTGGGGTACAAGAACCAAACCGCAGTAGACTTCAGTGAAGTAGTCGTCGCCAATATGAAAGCCCAACACCCTACCATAACTTGGTCTGTCCAAGATATCCGCGCCCTAAACTTCCCAGACTCGACTTTCGACGTCTGCATCGACAAAGGTAAGTACCCAATAGCCATAACTTTCCCTCAAAAAGTATCACACATACTCATTTGTTTGGTAGCGACCCTGGACGCAATGCTCTACGGTTCCCTCTGGGACCCTCCCGAAGACGTACGAGCAAGTGTGAAATCTTACATCGATGGTGTGGCGAGGGTACTGAAGCCGGGCGGGTTGTTTTTATATATTACGTGGAGGCAGCCGCACTTCATCAAGCCGTTAATTAAGAGGGAAGGGGTGTGGACGCTAGAGGTGGAGAATCTACAGGAGGAGGGTGGGATGTTGGAATATTTTGGGTTTGTAATGCGGAAGTGTAAAGACTGAGGGGTGGTGTACCAAGTAGGGTAGAGCCATCGTTGAGAGGGTTGGGTGATGCTTTACGTAGGCGTAGGATATGATGTACTCTCGAGAGCTAAGGGGCATGGCAAGTAAAAGATAGACTACGGGCAGGATGGGCTGTGTACAGTGTCAGTAGTATTCAACTGATAGGATGGCGGAGAGGAGAGAAAGTTGGGTCGCAAATGCCTTTACCCTTATCGAAACGCTATGCTATTCATTACACAAGAATCCATTATAACGCACCATGCTCCTGCTCGCTCGAAGCAAGGCATGGAAGCCCTGCGAAGCATTCTCGTTATGCTGTTAACTCGCTCGCTCAAGCCATCCTCATCCCTATAATGCCAAGCTATGTCAAGCTATGCCAAGCTATGCCTTAGTCTCACTACTGTACCTAACGCCGCAAACACTCAAGTATGTCATGATCCTCCGCTTCCCCCCGCCACAAATGTCGGGCTGAAAGTCCCTGGTTGTCGATGCATTGCCTTGTCTCGCCTCGCCAAACCGGGAGACTAGTAAGCGAAGCGCTGGTGGAGCTTGCCATGCTTGACGTAGGCCAGTGGGGCGATGACCGCCGGCTTGAAGTAAGACTTCTTCTGCAGTGCGAACGGGATGGCGATGCGCTTGTTGGCCCAGGCGCGGGCGGCCGCTGATGGGAGAGGCATGGAGAAGTCGTTGCAGTCGTAGTACGCAGGAGACGTGGCGATGCCGAAGCTTGGGTCGGTGTTCGTAGTCGTGGTCTTGATGGCGGTGACCTGCGAAGTCGTAGTGGGAGATTCGAACCTGATGTCCTGACCGTTCGACAACTCGGTAGCGAGAGTGTCTGGCGTCGGCGTACGGGAGGCGGAGGCGACAGCTAAGGTATCCGAGCTGCTGCTATCGTACTCTGCCGGAGCATACTGCGCCTCGATACCCGCCTGCTTTAGCAAGTACAACCTTACCGTCGCCACCGCATCCTCGAAGCTGTTGTGATCTACCGTCTGCAGCGTCATCTCCGGGAAATAGCGCGCTGCGAGGACGGCGAGTCTAGGCTTGCCACCGCGGCGTGTCGCATGGGCACGGTACGGTCCATACACCTGCGTGTCGCGGATGGTAATATTGTCCCGTGGAATCGTAATACCGCACATCGCCGCCGAGGCATTCAGCATACGCATATCAGCGCCGGCGTCGTGGAAGACGATGGTCTTGCCCTCCGCAAGGCTGATGAAGTTCTCCACAACTTCCTTCACCGGACGAGCGCCATGATCTGGGTTGAGGTCCGCCCAATACACGCCCAACTTCTTCCAGGCTGGCGGGAGACCGGTGATGTACTGATCATCCGTGTCGAAGCCGCCGTGATCCACGAAAGTGTCGTAGACGCACTGCCTGTGTGTGTTCGCGAAGGAGAGAGAGCCGATATGCTGGACACCATAGCGGTCGCAGCCTTCGAGGTCCATGCCCATGATGTCTGTGGCGAGATTGAAGCGAGGCGCGGTCTGCCTAGCGCGGCAGCGGTAGAGGGGACGACGGTTGGAGTAGGTGAGACGCGACGCCTGGAAGTAGCGGCCACGGCCTATGCCGCAGATCTTCGCTGCTGGGGCGGTGGTGACGGGCATGATGAGTCTGGTTGTGTCTTGACTTGAAGAGTTGTCGAAGTGGTTGAGTCGATATGGGTAGCGTATGCGTAGTCTTCGGTCGTAGTTTGCGAATAGTGAAAGTTGCATCTGGTTTGGTACTGGGAGGAAATGGATGTAGAACGGTGGGCAAGGACAGAGTACTTAAACAGAGGGACCAGTCGTCTCCGCGCTAATGTGTTCTTGCGATGCGATGCGAATGCTTGAATGCGTGCGGTGTCCCGACTTCACGACGCAGTGAATACCTGGATCCACTAATTGACAGCCGTGTCTGACCTGGGCGTGCCGCTTTCTGTCGAGTCGGGGATTCATACATTTTATAAGTTGTATAGGTCAAAAGGTGTAGAGATATACGCAGCCGGATCAGAGGAAGCATCCCATGGCCATTAGCCAGCCATCAATGGCGTCGTGGCAGACGATAATTTCCTGGTAAGGGTCCGGTGAATGCTGTGTCCTAGCATTCGGCGGCGGGCCAGGCTGCAGTGGAGACGACGCCATTCACTTTCTCTGGTCCGTCGTCATGCACCGCAGTAGCTAGCTTGGGAGCCCTGATCGCGGCATTAGCAGGTAGCGTGGAGATGTTTATTCGGTCTGAGTAGGAGGTATTAGAATGCAGAATAGCAGAAAGTAGTTGCCATGGCTCAAGATAAGCAATTGCAAACGCCAGTGACACAATTGCTGCATGTATCGCAGCCCAAAACAAAGGAAAGGACAGTTTGTCTCACCTCCGCTGTCCCAATGTCGAGATGATACTTCGGCAGGCATTGCATATCCGCTCCGTGCATAGACGCCATTGAGTGCCAGGCAGCCGTAGGCAGCAAAGCTGACGATACACTTGTGAGTCACAACGGCCAGACACGGTCCTCTTCCCGCCAACCGATCGGACGGAGTTACGCTGGCGTAGGTTAGCGCCGTCGAGCTTCACTCGATTGACCTGAATGGCAAGCTTGGCGGCGAGGCTTCCGGCGCATGCTTCACAGCGACGACTAAGTTGTACGGTAAAGGTATGGGCCTGCCGTGTGCGGCTAACTCAGTCGAAGACGATGTAGGCCTGTGGCATACCGTAATGCTATGCTCGGTATCAGTAGTAACTGTGCGGACGACTGCTGGATGATCGCCTTTGCCTGTGCCTTTCTGCAACTCTGATCTGCCCGCCGATCTCGCCGAACTCGACGCGCGCATCTCCCCGAATATGCAGTACGGTTTCGCCGCTTTGTATCCGAACGCCATCATGTCCTTTGTTCGTGCGCTGACCCTTTCCACCGGAGACCCTGCGGGCGCTATGACGGCGTTGTAGCCTACGATGGAAAGCACCCGTGAGGTCAGGGCTAGAAGAGATAGCTATACGCGGGGCGTGTGGTTCATCACACTTCGGTCGGTAGTATGGCACTGCATCTACTGAGCGTGCTTGACTAATGACCTCGTCGCCTTCATCTGCACTTCCTTCGCTCAGCTGTGCTACCAAAGTTCCATCACTAGAATCCTCTTCTGTACTGTCTTCACTCTGCTTGGCCTTGTCGCTATCGAAGTCGAAGACGGCACCTTCCGGCGGGCCCGAGAGTCTCTTCCGTACCGTGATTCTCCTTCTTGGTGATCTCGGGATGCCATCATTAGTGGGAGAGTACACATAAGGCAATGCATGCACCTGAGGAGGATGTTGATGGAGTCGTGGTTCTGGAATCGGCACTGAACCTGGTGTGCTCATGCCTTCTGGCAAAGGACGCATGATGGAAACCGGGGGATATGAGCCAGGCGATGCGTGTTCTGGAGACAGATACTGGTAGTAGTGTACAGCCGGATTCGGCATCGAATTTGGTATCAGCTGGAGCGGAGACGGCGGATAGAGTCCTGAGGTCGGCGAGAGTGTGATACGGTGATGATCCGTGCTTCCAGAAGAGTAGTCGTAGACAGAGGCTGGCCTAGCGATTCTTTTGCTAGCGTTCATGCGGGATGTCCTGTTTTTCGTGCCGGCGTTTTTCGCAGCCGTGACGTTTACCCCGGGTCTAGGTGCTTTCCGCTCCTTCGCGGAACCTACCTGTATGATGGCTGGTGCGCTTCTGGGAAATGCGGTCGCCGCTTCGTGATATGCCTCAACTGGTAAGCTGGGGGCCCGGCCCTGAAGTGCAATCGTCACAGGCACCTTGCGAGAGGTAAGGATTGCATCCGCTTTCAAAACGAAGATCTGTCCTGCTCTGCCGCCTCACGATCGACCCAAACGACGGTGAATGTGCTGGCATGCTCAGAGGATCTCGCTTGATCTGCGGCGATTGAAAGAGCATATAACGTCCCAGGCTGGTCCTGCTGGTGACAGTTGAGCGGAAGAGGGGCAGTTTGTTTCGCCGACCGTGCGTCGCCAAAGCCGAATACTGGAAACGAGCCTTCGATGATCGGCAGCGAGCCTTTCAGGCCAATGTTCGTCATCCAGTACTCTAGCACGTCCTCAGGTTTGCCTTTCACAGTCTTGCCACAGTTCTTGAAATCTGAGGGCGAAGAAGACAAAAGGCTCGTGCTTCGGCTCAGGGGATCACGCGGCCGCCAAGCGAGCAATGACAGGTCTCCAGACGAGGTAAGAAGCTCCTTTTGTACGCGCATGAAGGCATGGCGACCTTCGCCATACCTTAGGTCGATGGTAATGCCTAATATCCCGAGTAAAGAGTATGCTATATCTTCTGGTCTCGTGGTTTGTCTTTCGGAGGCCCACGACAGCTTCTGTGCAACGCTGCAGTGTGCTATGCTGCTGCGATGTGAAAGCACGCCCTCCGAGATGTGCGTGATAGAAGACACTACTTCTAACAGATCACACAGAGGGCCAAGAGAATCCCAGTCAGAGGCAAAGAACTTGACGTCTTTTGGCGCTAACAGCTCCTGTAGCGTCCAGCCTCTTGTGAACCACCTGCTCTTCCGGAATCGCTTTCCTCCCACTGGTCGTTTGACAGCCAATGAGCCATCTCCCGACCGGCCAGGCACGTCAGCCAGCCAAGCATAGCAGACCTCGGCCGCTTGGTACCAGGCATACATGCAATTGATGGCCTCGGATAGCTCGCTATTATTGCTCTTGTCAATACAGCAAGTATGCACCCAAAAGTAACAGAGTCCGTCCTTCGCTGTCTGCCTGCATGCTCCAGCAATCTTCTTGTAGCCTTCTAACTCCTTGTATGAGTCTGCCTGCCAATGCGCATACGATATCTCTTCCGAGCCCCATGTATGCGATAGGATAGCATAGGGTGGTGTTGAGGAGTCGAAACGGTGAAGCTTGCGCGTTTCTACGTGGATAAGCCGCAGAGGCCTGCTCTGCGAGACTTCCATTCCGTCTATGGCAGCCTCGCCGGGGCTGGAATCCTGGACATGGTGTTGTGCTGGGCCAGCTCCTCTCGGGGCCTTAGTGGTAAGAGAATCTGACTGGTAGACAGAAGCTTCTTTGCGCACGCATAACAAGGGAACATAGATCCAAGGTGAGCCGCTCGGCTATGCAGCCGCAGCAGCCTTGCTGGCCCTATCATGGAGTATCTGTTAAGGGAAGCTAGAAGGGATTGCAACGTGGACACTGGAAGGTCAAAAAGCTTTCCTGTTCTCACCTGACATACGTTCAACCCGTGGCAATCATGTGGTGTCTATGAGCAACAAGCTGTGGAGTGCGTACAAAGGCGAAAGGAAGTTCACCATACCTCCTAAAGGTTCGTCCAGATCTGCATGGACTGGGCTGCTTTGAGATGCCGTCTCGGGCCGAGCTTCGGCACCCATATGAGTTCCTCTTCCACTTCAGACGCTCCTGCTTGCTTGTCTTCATCATGCTACATCTAACAGTCCCTCATCTAGTGCAGTGCTAATATGGCAGCTTGACAGTGCGGTCTTTCCCTTCTCAACGTAGGACGAAGCAAGAACGATAGCAGAGCAAGTACTAGCCATGAACCTGGTCCTGGACGTGAAGATACGGAGCAAGATGCATCATGAACATTAAAGCCGCCATCCAGAGAGTCTGCTTAAAATTCTGGCACTCCAAGAGCGCAACAAGCCATCATGCCCTACCTTATCATACGGAGAAAGTCTGGCCTTCAGAGCAGCAGGTAGGAACCTTCCGCCTGAACGAGCTCACTCTTTCTGAGCAAGGCTGCTCCAACTTGCCATTCTCAAGATGTTGCAGCTTCCAAACGATGCTGGAGGCAAGCACAGCATATCAGAGTAGGTGCGATGTCCTGGAGAATCTGTTTATCTTGCTGTTCGCTCTCTGTCTCTTCTTGTCTCTTCACGAAAAGCCGCTACACGAAATCTGCTCGCTATTCATACAACACATCGCTACCAATATCGACAAATCGCTATCCAACATAGCTATTCACCATGGCTTCCAATGCATGGTATCTGTTCGTTTCGGCCGTAAGTCTCACCATTGCGAGATCTCACTTGATGGACGCTGGCTGACTCTGGAAGCTTCCCGGGCTAGCAATCTCGTGTGGCCTGCTGGCCGTCTTCGAATTCGTGGTCTGGTTTTTCCGGTGGAAGCGCGATATCGATCGGTGGTATTCTAATTGCGTCAGCCCGCTGGTTCATTGGACCTGGCAAAACCATCTGCTGGCAAGAAACGATTACCACTGTGAGAATTGTCAGGTCGTGGCGACAATCCTCCTCGGATGCCTGTTGAACGTCGTTGCAGCTTTGCTCTACTTCTTCTTACAACTTGCTA
>JAKLLW010001074.1:0-19217 GCA_022814695.1 Neocatenulostroma microsporum | reverse complement strand
TGTTGGGTCCGCAGGAAAACGCAGTCGTTTCGGCGAACGAGGATCCTTTTGCGAGGCAGACAGCAGCGAACGAAGGATCAATAAGGTCCACCGACGTCAGTCCAATACTGCACTACCATCTGAATGGCATGTTCGTCGACCCTGCAGCACGGGGGCGTGGCACTGGCATGGTGCTCATCGAGGCTGCGTTGTCCAAGGCGGAAGCGGCGGCTCGAGCTGCGGACTCGGATTTGAAAGTGACCATTATAGTCGACACGTATAACGTCGCGGCCAGAAGGCTGTACGAGAAGGCTGGCTTTCTCGTTGTCAGGCAGGAGACGTATGTGCAGCAGCCGAGGGCGTTAGTAGATCACGAGGCACAGGCAGCTGAGCTTGTGGCGTTCCTTATGGAGTGGATCCAGGCCAGAGGTAGCAACCAGGTCGTGCGGTGTTCATAGTCGTACGTAGGCCGTCACCGACGATGGTCTTGTGCCTGGTGCGAACTGAGACTGGTTGGTGTCTTGGGTGTGAGAGGCTTGAAGGAGACACCGGGACATAGTTTTACCGCTGACTCATCATCGCGCCCCACTAAATTTCTTGGCGCACGCTCTCTCAAAATCTCGCCGCCTCTTCCTCATCCTACTCATTACAAACAACAACACGAACGCAAAGCCGTACCAATACCCATTCCCACAAGAAGAAGTATTGGAAGACCGTCAAGATGTCGAAAATCACGGTCGCTGGTGTGCGTACCAACGTGCAACAACTCCTGCAATACTCCAATGAGGAGAAGAAGCGCAACTTCCTCGAGACCGTCGAGCTCCAGATCGGCCTCAAGAACTACGACCCCCAGCGCGACAAGCGTTTCTCCGGCACTGTCAAGCTTCCCCGTGTCCCGCGCCCGAACATGAGCATCTGCATCCTCGGTGACCAGCACGACATTGATCGTGCGAAGCATGGAGGTGTTGATGCTATGAGCTCGGAGGACTTGAAGAAGTTGAACAAGAACAAGAAGCTCATCAAGAAGCTTGCGAGGAAGTACGATGCTTTTGTTGCGTCGGACAGCTTGATCAAGCAGATCCCTCGTCTCTTGGGTCCTGGTCTCTCCAAGGGTAAGCAATCCACCATACAACACCCTCGTACGCACACCTAGCACCTACTAACACTCTCCGCAGCCGGCAAGTTCCCAACCCCAGTCTCCCACAACGAGGACCTCAGCGCCAAGATCACCGAAGTCAAGTCGACCATCAAGTTCCAGCTGAAGAAGGTGCTGTGCATGGGTGTCGCGGTCGGCAACGTAGACATGAACGAGGAGGAGCTCATCGGCAACATCATGTTGAGCATCAACTACCTCGTCTCGCTGCTCAAGAAGGGGTGGCAGAACGTGGGCAGCTTGACCATCAAGGCTAGCATGAGCCCGCCTAAGCGTCTTTACTAGATGCTGCGATGGTTGAGATGCAAGGACGGAAGGAGGAGAGGAGGTTGCTGTGCTAGGCGGAGAGCATGGAATGGATGGGCTGCTTCGAGCGCGTGGTTGTCTGTTATGGATAGCTAGTCGTCCGCTCGCCTTTACTGGTTGAGCGGATGCAATAGAGCCTCGAGTCATCCAGCATCTGCTTCACTTTCTTCTGTTCGTCTGTGATTGTCTTGACATGTGATCCTTGGCATACACCACGAGACCATATATATAGCCACAATCATTCAATCCTAAGGTGTGTGACCTGCCACCATCTAACATCTCACCGTCGCGTGCCTTTCGGACTCATATCGTGCCCCACAATCTAATCAGTCGAAGCTTCGGCAGGCGGAGGCTCAAGCTTAAATCTGGGCGCTTCCGACAGCGGCTCTTTCTGCACGCGGACTCGAGCTCGTCGAACCCTGCATCACACTGCATTTGCGACGAACACAGCTTCAGAGCTCCTTCTTGGTTGCGAACCGTCACGAACACGACACAACGATAGACTCTCAACTCTCACCCAGGCAGCGCTTCAGTACAACAGCCAAGCGACTTCGGCTGCATGAGCGCCGCTCTTGCGATCATGCAGCCTCACCACACCTTTTCACATCAAAACCCTTACCACCAGCAACAACCGGACTGGCAACACCACGGTCCGCAACAGCAACATATGCAGCAGCAGCAGAGTCACCAGTATGCGCAATCGCAGGCCGCGGCCGCAGCGAACGCGGCAGCGCAACAGCAGCAACAGCACTATGGTCGCATGGGCGGAGCAGCGAATGGGAACGGCAACGGCAGCATGAACAACGGTATGAGTCAGGCACTAGGCGCAGTAGGAGGCGGAGGAGGAAGAGACTCGGGGCTCGACGGGCACAATTCGAATAGTATCTTCGCCGGCGGCTCGGGGGACCAGATGAGTGAGGAGAATCGGCGAGTACTGGACTGGATCTCGCAGGTTCTGAACGCGAATACGAGGGAGAGCGCGTTACTGGAGTTGAGCAAGAAGAGGGAGCAGGTGCCGGAGCTGGCGCTGATACTGTGGCATTCGTTCGGCGTCATGACGTCTCTGTTGCAGGAGATTATCAGTGTTTATCCGTTGCTGAATCCGAGTCAGTTGACGGCGGCGGCTAGCAATAGAGTGTGCAATGCGCTGGCGTTGCTGCAGTGCGTTGCGTCTCATAGTGAGACGAGGGGGCTGTTCTTGGGAGGTGAGACGACATACAGACACATGGTGGGCAAGTTCAATGGCTAACGGTGTGGTTCTCGCAGCGCACATCCCGCTCTTCCTCTACCCTTTCCTCAACACGACCTCCAAATCCCGACCCTTCGAATACCTCCGCCTCACATCCCTCGGCGTCATCGGCGCCCTTGTCAAGAACGACAGCAGCGAGGTCATCAACTTCCTCCTCACTACCGAAATAATACCGTTGTGCCTGCGCATCATGGAGACTGGATCGGAGCTCAGCAAGACAGTGGCAATCTTCATCGTACAAAAGATACTTCTCGACGACATGGGCCTACAATACATCTGCCAGACATACGAGCGGTTCTATGCGGTGGGCACAGTATTGAGCAACATGGTTACGCAGTTGGTGGACCAGCAGACAGTCAGGCTACTGAAACATGTGGTTCGATGCTTCTTGAGGTACGCCCATCCTCTTTCTCACCTCCAAAGAACTCCGCTAAACTATCGATAGGCTCTCAGACAACGCCCGCGCCCGCGAAGCCCTCCGGCAGTGCCTCCCAGAACCTCTACGAGACGCGACGTTCTCTCCAGTCTTGCGAGACGACGCTGCGACCAAGCGCTGTCTAGCACAGCTACTCCTTGCATTGTCAGATCAGGCTGAGCCCGCCATTTCCTCCTACGGCGGTCATACGCAGAGTCTGCTGCCTTAGCATCTCTATCCACCGACACATACAAGCACACGAACTCTTTGGCGTAGCAAGTGTGCTAATGCGATTGGCGTGCGCAGATCTGACAAAGCTAAACCACCGAAAACTGGCAACGATGGCTTGGCAACCGGTTGGCGATCCCTCCAACCCCTTTCGCGCAATCACAGGTCCTCAAACGCCTCGGTTTCTTCCCTTGCACTTTCTTCGGCAGACACAGATGCTACTGTCATTCGACACGGTGGGCCTTTCGGAGTCTTTCACGCTTTCAGGGTCCCTACCGACCACAGACCACCGGTCCCAGAGGCTCTGGCCAGCGTTGACGAGGCTTCTTACCTGGCGGATCTTGCGCGGGATGCGCAGGATTATGTTTTGTTCGATATGCCGATTGAAGCTTTCGATGATTTTCCCGACTTTTTCGATGATCCTTGTGGCTTTTTCGATGATCCTTCTGACTATCCCGAGGGTCCTTTTCCGGACGATACCCAGGACCATGGCGAGGCTGGCGATACTACTGAGGGTATGATGGATAGGGTGTTACAACAGCTTAAGCGGGAGAGCGAGCGAGAGCGAGGGCGTGCATAGCGGGTGGCGTTTCTTCATGGGACTGCGGTTTAGGGCACTGGGTTTCTTGGGTACTTATCCTTTCAGAGACGACATATGGGTCGGTTCGGTGCTTTTCATGCGGTTATTGCGACTACAAGGACGATGGTATGATGTGAGTGTAGGACTAGAAGAAAAAGCGGCATGGTTGTTGTTACGATTTGTTGTGTAGATAGGCGGTTCAAGACTTCTTGCAGCCGGTTTTCCGGGCTCATTAAGTATACCTGGTCTACTATGGTCCTGGTGGGTGTAAGATCACTGTATGTCTCGGCCGGTATCGAGTAATGCATACAGTACATATGCCACGGTAAGGACGCCTTCCGACATTGCCGATGATGATCGCACGATATCGACTTGGGTCATCGCGGCGTACGAGGAGCTTTGAGCGCTGAGTCCGCCAAAAGCGGCTATCGAGGTTAGGCAAGAGGACATTTTCTTCTGTGACGGCTGTCTGGTCACGAAGGCCTTCAATGTCAACCACCGAGAGCATAACTACAAGTCCGAATCAGCCACTGACATGAGCGATACCACGGGCACGCTGCAGCTTGGCGTGCCGGAAACTGGTAGGTAGGTGCAAAGATGCGAGGGTCGTAGCCCTCAGCAAGCACGGGAGGTCGCTTGATATGGCAAAGTTCCCACACCTGCTATCGAGCTCCTGTCACTTCCTGGGACAACCCGCGCTCATACCAATGGTACTGCTCCTCCTTTACACTGCGACAGCCGCTCTGCATCTCCTTCCCTGATCCCAATCTCTTGAGTACTGGTCGGACTCCGCGGCCCTCCAGAATGTGCTTAAAAGTAGATGATGTCCCGGTCCCAATCGAATCTGGAATGGTTGAGTTTCTGGGTAGTCTCATTCAAGAGACCTTCCAACGCCTTTGTCGGAGTGGAATGCCGAGCACTCTCCAGTTTGAGCTTGTTGTCGACGACTAGGAGGCCTACATAGTCATTTGCAGAGCCGCGGACCAGTACTTTGATCTCGCCTGCCATGTTCTTGTCCTTCCTCAGGCGCAAGACTTCTGCTGCGTTAGCTGTGGTGAGTTAGCATCGTTCAAACTGCCTCTCAAGATTTGAAGATATGGGGATGTACCTAGGATCTGCTTACGCAGACCGCCCATAAGCGCCCTCGGGTCGCAGTTTCTCAAGTGGAAGTGGAACTGTTTACAACGCTGTGATTCTTGCAGCACAGACTACAACCCTCTTGCCATCGCTCAAAAGTTGTGTCTTTCTCCATGGTGATGGAACAGCACTCTGCCATGGCCTTGGGCCAATCTCGCTGCATCTCCAATGCTGTCACCATCGCTAGCCACATTCCCAATCGTATTCGTACCTATAGTCTCACTGCGTCTTGCTTTCGACTCTGTATCGCTGTGGGGTCTAGACTTCTGTGCTCCCGCCGGATTGACTGTGATGAGTCAGCAAGGCTCGTACCTTCCGAATGCAACTGCCGAACAGCATCATCGACATCGCCGTTTGCGCGCACCATCGACCATAGCAGCGTGCGTACTTCTGAAACTCGTTATTGCGAGCACTCCTCACTCCCCTCTCGTTCACATGCGTCACGAAACCAAAATACCACCATACCACGGCCTGAAGGAAGAGGACCTCCGCTCGTTATCACATGGCATCGCCAACGCCAACGCACATGCGGGGTCCCCATGGTGGCATGCCTGGAGCGCAGTAGCGGCGGTACCGAGGGTGGTACGGCGCCAGGAACAACGCCTTCATACAAGATGTCTCCGCATTCATCACGGAGAATTTCCTCCACTCACGGCCATTGGGTCTCAACTTCATTCATTCGAAACACTTCGCTTCTCCACTGGCGAGTACTTTCCCTGGCTTCATATCCCCAAGGCGCCGACTCCATAGTTGACGAAACGGAGTAACAACGTACAAGATGGCGATCATTTGCAGACGGCTGGCGCGCCTCCGCCTCCGCAGCAATACCTCGACCAGCTTGTGGAGCGCAGTGGCCTTGTGACGGTCGAGAAGCCGCATGGTTGGCATGAGCTTTATGTGAGTTGTATAGACGGAACGTCCCATTCCAGAGACGGCCGAGAACCTCCGGAAGGCCATGAGCATCGTGCGCAGACGAAAGTACGGTATTGGATCCTGGGAGATCACCTGAGCCATACTTGTTCTCGCTGTCATCAAATGCTCTCCGCTGGTTACGCAGGCGCTACAGCACCTTAGCGCTGTCACTACTTGATCGGAGGCTGGCAGATGAGCGTTGCACGACCGAGACTCCCCATGGTCGACAAACTTCAGGATCCATATGAGCATAGTGTACTGTGTACCGACGGAGCACCCTGCTCTTGAGACGGCCAAGACGCTCCGGAGACCGGCATCGCCTTGAGCACATTGTAGGGTATAAAGGCGGTAAGCACTCACGGCATGACATTGGAGTTCTACAGTATCATCCATCTCCAATCAACTGCCAACACATCTCCGATCAATCATGTATACGCCAGTCATCCTTGCGTCTCTGCTGGGCGTATCCCAAGCAATTATGCCCTCGCCCCTCCAGAAGCGAGCAACCTACACCGGCGTTGCAACATTCAATAACTACGCAGCACAAGGCAACACCGTCTGTGGACCCAAGAGCGGCGTCAGTGGCACTTACGGCGCTGCGATCGGCGACGCATCGCCAAACATCTGGAGCGGTGCCAAGTGCAGCGGCAGCATCGACTACAGTGAATGGTGAGTCTGCCTGGGAGGCTTCCACACTTCAACAGTGACATCCGCTGACTGAACTTTCAGTAATGGTCAAAACCCAGTGTCAGGGTACTCAGGTCCTGCTTGCCCGACAACGACATGCGGTGAATGCTTCTATGTCTGCAACGAGGGAGGGTACGGCGGCGCTTCGATCGGTGGTGTTGGTAACTGCGTCACGGTCAACATCATTGATGCTTGTACGTGAAATGACGGTTGACACCCTTGAGTTGCTGCCTGGAAGATGAGCTAACTTTGACACCCATCTTTTCCAGGCCCAGCCGAGTCGGCTTACAACTTCTGCAAGACGGACGTCCCGGCAGCGGAGCGTTGTGGAAGTGGGAATTCTCTGGACATTGATCAGGCAGCCTACCAAGCGCTGACAGGACAGGCGTTTGGATCTGGTCCGAACCTGGAGGTTAGTATCACTTCGAGCTCTTGCTGATTGAACCTTTGGTGGAATGCAACGGGAGAAAGGGCAAGTCCAGGATGATGTAAGGTAGTGCTGCATGACGTCGGTCTCATAACAAAAGCAATGCTTTGCAATACCAGATCTTGTGCAAGTGTTCTGACTGAGATGTGATTCAATGACTGTCCTCCCTCTTTTGGCGTGGCTAGGAACCCATCCTCCTCCGTCTGTCCTAAAAAGACGCCCAAACGCCCTTACAGCAGGTCGTACGGCTCTGCCTAGTACGAAATGTCCTCCTCCCACGTGTAGCTCACAGTCTCTAGCTTCTGGGCAGTGATATCGAGAAGCTCTAGGAGCGCCTCCATCACCGTGTCAACTGGCCCAGTCTTGATCTTGATCTTGTTTCCCACTAGGATGACGGCGACATAGCGATCCTCGGACTCCGAGGAAGCCTCGGAGGTGCGGACGAGCAACTCGAGTTGGCTTAGGTCCACGCCAGCGGCCTCCCTCAGGCGAACGATTTCTGTTGCGTTGGCTGTGGCAAGTTAGTGATGCTATCCAAGCTAGTCGCAATATGCTTACATACCCAGAATCTGCTCGCGAAGGCCTTGAAGGTCAATTGTGGTGGCCATGATGACTTTGGGGTGGATGTTGAATTACTGATTAATGTGCAATGTTGCGCTCTGTCTTCGTCTACTGTAAGTGTGCTGCGAAGTTTCGAGGTTGAAGTGGGACAAAGGAATGCAATCTCAAATTTTACCGTTTGCGGACGCACGTGAAAGGGGGTCCTCTTCACCTGTTTGCATACAGTCGGTGTATCATAGCACTCTGCTGGGTACCTTGATAGCGGCCCAAGTAGCAAGAAGAGGAGTATATAGTAGACGTCTTCACTCGGTCTGCCGCCGCTTAGGCCCCCTCCTCCCAAACCCCACCATCACCCACCTTGCCGCTGCGACCAATTCTGGCTACATCTTGTACCTCTGCCCATGGTGTCGTTGTTGCCGAGTACGGTGCTCAGTGATGACGTTTATCTCGGTTCGCCGTTCTTGGACCCGGTATCGTTCCCTCCTAAGCCACAAGGTCTCTCTCCCATCCCTCACTCGCAGAGCCGAGCTTCTGCTCCACGACCTCGAGAAGATCCTTGAGCGCCGCCTTCGAGCTCCCGCTAGTGGCACTAGTGAACTTGAGGAAATCGCCGACGACTATGACAGCCTCATAGCCCCAGGAGTTGCCGCGGAGGGTGAGCAGCTTCAGCTCGCTGGCGTCATACGTGGCCTTCTCCTCCAACAAGCGCATGGCCTCCGTTGCGTTGGCTATAACGAGTCAGCAAGGACGGATTTGTGTCAAGACGGGGATGTCTCACCCAGAATCTGCTCACGCAAGCCTTTGATGTCCGTAGTTGCATCCATGATCGCTTTTGGATGGTGGTGGTTGCTGATGTGATGTCTTTCTCCGTGACTGACAGGTACTGTCACTACTGTGCGTGGTTTGTGTTGTGCTCCACTTTCTCTCTGTCGTGGTGAGTAAGTCGCGAAATTCTGAGGTCACGTTGGCAAGTCAGCAGGACGCGGTTCCAAATCCACTAGCGCGTCCTTCACGTGAAAGTGGGGCCTTTCTCACTCGTTCGCACACGGTCGGCGCATCATAGCAAACTGTCCTTTACTTCGCTAGCCACTCCATCAAACGAGGAGAGTTCCTCAGCACAGATCTTGACTCGTCCCATCACCGCTCACCTCACTTCAACCCTTCTTCTCCGCCGCACCACCAGCACCTCCACTCCCCTTCCCAGGCGTACCCACCTTCTTCTCCGGACTCCCACCAACACCCTTCCCCTTAGCCACCTTTAGCGCAATTTTAGCACCGCCCTCCTGCTTCTGCAACTCCTCGTTCTTGATATGCGAGAACTGCATGTCCTCGTACCCTTTCATCAACTCCCTGAGCTTGTCGGCCGTGAAGTCGAACAACGACTCCAGCGCCTCCTGCAGTGACCGGCCTTTCGGGCCCTCGATACGCACTACAGCGAAGTCGACAACGACTGCTTTGTACCCTTTGCTGTCGCCTTTGCCGCAGCGACGCACGATGAGGCGGTGCTCCTTGACGTGGTGGGTATTGTCTGGGTTGAGCTTGCACATGAGTTGCTCTGTGTTCGCTATGCAGAAGTCAGCATCGTGAATAGTGGATGAGGTGAGCAGTGATGTTGGCATACCAAGTATCTGCTCGCGGAGATCGGATTGACCCATCTTGGTAATGTTGCCTGTGGCGTTGATGGCGTCGATGAAGTCGCTCCTATAGTTGATTGCAGAGCTTGAAGTTTGGAAATGACACTGTAAAGATGCGAAGACAGTGAGAGTCAGCTCAAACAGAAGCAAAATACTGAAAACTCAGAAGCAAAAGTCCAACGTGAACGCTCAACCTCACTTCACAGGGTGGGGCTTAGGGGGGCCAGTGCTTCTACCGCCGCAGACCATGATGTGGGCGTGGGTATGTTTGCTCTGCTTTGATGGACAGATGGCAAACATAAGAAATACGCCTTTGTTGGCCCAGGGATTGTTGGTAGACGGCTGAAAGAGGATACGACGGCCATGCTGCAACTCATGGCAACTCATGAGCATTCGATGTAGTAGAACCTACTGGTAATCGACTGCCCTAATACCTGCCGCTTGCTCTTCCTCAATGTCTATCATGCCCTTCACTGGCGAGTCCAGCATCCTCTACTCATCCCTCACAGCAATCCTCCCCCCTTCCTCAAACACCCTTATCTCCTCTCCAGCATGTAGCCGGTACTCCCACACATCACTGACCTCCTCTAATACCTCCGCAGTCATCTCCAACAGCAGCTCGAGAGCTTGTTGAACTGAGTGACCCTCCGGTGCTTCCAGGCGTAAGATTCGTTCGGCGATAATGACGGCCTTGTAGCCTTTGTCGCTGCGCCGGACGAGGAGTTTGTGTAGGAAGACTCGATGGATGTTGTCGATGTTTTTGTGAAGCATGAGCTCTTCGGCGTTGGCTGGTGTGGTTAGAAGGGGTGGTGCTTGCTGGCAGTGGTGGGCTTACAGAGGATCTGGGTGCGGAGGCCATTCAGTCCCATGGTCACGAATGCTTAATGGTGGAATTGCAGCGTCAGCTCAGGTGTCAGATCGCGCCGTGTCGTTCTATAGCAGCAACTTGTAACGCCAGAGGTCACCATCTTCGCCAAGGTCTTACTCTGTGGCAGTCTGCGCGCTACTCCAGCGTTGTACATCAGACTTCCTTAATGAAGCGTGCTGTGCGCTATGTTGACCGCCGTATCGTTCTCGCTATCAACGCAAACCGCAGAAAGGCACTGGCACAGGCGCAACATGAGGCAGAACCGGCGGTGAGACGAGCATCGCAACCCAGTGGAGAAGGCATTCCCGGCGCAACAGATGAGGCAACTCGCACCCTTGGGGTGCTCAAGGACGTCTGCGTATCGTATGCGAAGTCGTTGCGAAACCTTTGCCATGCACCCTAGTCGGGCGCAAAGTTGTGTTCACCGCCGGTCTTGGCACCGATATACCGGATTAGGAAGTTCCATCGAGCATTCACTCGCCAAGAGGCGGTCAACTGGGAGTCGCGCTAGCTCCTTCGCCTCAAAAAGTTCCGGGGCAAAACGCATCCGAGTCGCGAAGCTTTTATACTGCTGCAAAAAGGCGCAGAGAGACGAGAGCGGTTGTTGCCGATGGGCTTCGTTCTCGGTTCCTGCACTTACATCGCCCGGAACTACGTTCTCATGAGCCCGAGCCCATTTCTGGTACCTATTGCGCTTCCATCAACACCTTCGTCCAATCCCACTGTCCCCACTTCTTCCTAAACCCCTCAACCCTCCTATCATGCCTCTCCCACCTCCCCTGCTTCTTCACAACCTCTGGCCCCTTGTCCAACATCCCGCCAATAACCTCTCTCGCGAAAAGATCACCCTTCGGCCACCGCCTTTCATCCTCAATAACATGTCCAATGCCTCCATCAAGACCGAACCACACGTGGAAATAGGGCATTTCCTTCGCCAAAGCCTTCCGAAAAGCTTGCTTGCCGTACCCAGGTTTCTGCGATAGCAAAAGAGTGTCTATGATGGGCTTGTGTTGCGACCACTGCTCATCACTAGCCAGTATAGCTTCTTTGAAATAAGCAGGGGCGTTGTCGGCTAAATGTTGAGGGAGCGGGATGGCGATGAGCGCAGCATGGCCCTTTCGACTGTTCATGTGCGCAGCGTTCTCGTAGAAGATAACGCCTTTGCCCTGAGCATCGTAATGGCGGGTGAGGGATTTCATGAAGTTCCTCATCTCCTCCCACTCATCGTCGTCGCATTCTAGAAGGTTCATGCGGTGCTGGATGGGTACAATTACTGCTCCTCCCTTCGCTATTTCGGGTTCGGTGGGGAGAGTTAAGTAGGTCCGTGTAGCTAGCGATACGATAGGAGCAGTGGGTAGCTGGTCGGTTTTGTCTTCATGATGGCAGAGGGGACAGGTATCGAGAATCTTTTGGATCTTCTGGAAATCTTCGATAGCGGTGTTGCGGAGATTGACATCGCTCTTCAAGACTTTCTTGGAGAGTTTGGTGGCGTTGTCGTCCATGTAATCTAGGTTGTCTGTGAACTTCCCATCCTTGGCAATACGTTCTGCGAATGCCCGCCCTTCACCGCCATTGATGCCGCGGGTTCTCTTTTCCTGGCGCACCATATCGTCGATGGACATGTCTTCGTTTTCGGTCACGAGACCTCGTTCGCGGCCGCGTTTGCCGGTTACGGTGTTGACTTCTCCAGCCCGACCAGCCAACTGGCGAGTGTCTGTGTTGCTGAGCGTGACGACGCCTGGCTGCGCTTGGTTGGCAAGACTGGCTTCTGCAAGGCGGTTGTATTCTTCTTCGAGCTTGGCGGCTTCTGGTGCATTGCGGAGCTTCGCCTTCATTAGCTGCGCTTTGAGCTTGTTCAGAGCTGTCTGATCGAGAAGTGCGGTTGTGGTGGGTGGCGGAGCTTCTTGCATCGTCTGGCCTTGTGGTAGATCATCCGGCACTGGTCCGTTGTCGGCGCGAGAGTCGCTGTGGCGGCGGAGGCCCGCCTTCATCTTCCGCTCCTGGAAAAGCTCGCCTGATGGCTTCTCAAGACCAACGTAGTCTTTACCGTACATCTTTCGCCTATCCATCTCCCGCTCTTCTTCCCTCGCATCGTCGAACTCCCGTAGGTCACCGTAACGGTCCAACGCAACATCATCCACACTCTTCCCCTTCTCCTTAGCCTGCCTATAAACCGCCTGCAGCTTCGTCATCCGCCACTGACTGCCCGAGTCACCAAAGGTGTAGGAGACGTCATGCTGTGCCGGCTCATCAGCCACCTTCTCCGGATCCTCATCAGCGCCCTCGTCGTCAAAATCCCTCTGCAAGTCCGCCAAATGCTGACTGACGTCCGCCTCATGGACCTTGAACCCATGGCTCTCCTTCGCTCCGACGAATTGACTCGGCGGACCTTTGGGTTTGCGACTTTGGACATAGTCAATATCCAGCGCTGAAGGTTCCTGCATCCATGAGTCTCTCTGCAATTTGCCCTCCTTCAAGTCTTCACCGCGCTCGTCTAGGGTCTGCTCTTCTGGTGGTGCTGTGTCGGCTTCCTTCTCCACCCACTCATCCTCATCGTTGTCTGAGTCGAAGACCTTCACGTCATCTTCAGCCTTCTCCTTCGCCTTAGGCGAGTCGCTGCGCTGCCGTTTCTTGTGTCGTCGCTCGGAATCATCATCGCGATCGCGGTGTCGCTTATGTCTGTGTCGTCGTTCTCGCTCCTCATCTCGTGACTCGTCTCGGTGCCTGTGTGAGCGGTGGTGGTGCCTATGTTTGCGCTCTCGGTCTTCATCCTTGTCGCGGTGGCTTCTGTGCTTGGGTTCGCTTTCCTTGCTCGCGGCGAGCTCCTTCTCGAAGTCTTCCAATCCCATGGTGATTTATACAGACTGGATTCGGTGGTGCGGAGATTGGAGGTGAAGAAGAAGGCCCGAGTCATGCTGCGGGACAAGTTCAAAGCTCGGATTTTTGACATCATTTTCGAGCTGTCACATGCGAGCCTCGAAACATTCTTCCACAATTACAACAAACTCTCATTCCGCATCTACAGACTCGACGAAGCCATCGCCAGTTTACTAAAGTAGTACGACATACCACAATCCTGATCAGAATCGTCCGGACTTGAGAGAACCACTACACGCATTAGGCTACGGCCTCACAACCCACCCACCATGGCATCCACCACCATTCCCCCGTCGCCCACCCAGCAGCCGCCCGTAGCAGTGATCTGCATAGGCATGGCCGGCAGCGGCAAAACAACCTTCATGCAACGCATCAACGCCCACCTCCACACCACCCACTCCGAGTCCCCCTCCACCACCTCCCCACCCTACGTCCTAAACCTCGACCCGGCAGTCCGCAGCGTACCCTTCGACAGCAACATCGACATAAGAGATAGCGTCAACTACAAGGAAGTAATGAAACAGTACAACCTCGGCCCCAACGGAGGCATCCTCACGAGTCTGAATCTGTTTAGTACGAAGATTGATCAGGTGATGGGGATATTGGAGAAGAGATGTTTACCTCAACCACAACCACCAGCGCAAGGGGAAGGGCAGTATGAGGCAGGGAAGAAGGCGAAGGTACCACCAAGTCACATCCTAATTGACACACCCGGCCAAATCGAAGTCTTCGTCTGGTCCGCGAGCGGCAACATCCTACTCTCTTCCCTCGCCTCGTCTTTCCCGACAGTGATAGCTTATGTGATCGACACTCCCAGGACGACGGCGAACACGAGTACCTTCATGTCCAACATGCTCTACGCCATCTCTATCCTCTACAAAACAAAATTACCCATGATATTGGTCTTCAACAAAACAGACATCAAAGACGAATCAGAAGCCGTGGACTGGATGCGCGACTTTGAGTCCTTCCAAGCTGCCCTCCGTAAGGAAGAAGAGGAGGAGACGCAGGGGACTGGGTACATGGGCAGCTTACTCAATTCTATGTCTTTGGTGTTGGAGGAGTTTTACAATGCGCTTAGTGTTGTTGGGGTAAGCTCAATGACTGGAGATGGCGTGGATAAGTTCTTTGAGGCTGTGGAGGAGAAGAGGGTAGAGTTCGAGAAAGATTATAAACCTGAGCTTGAGAGGAGGAGGGCGGATGCTGAACAGCAGAAATCTCAGATCCATCAAACGGAAGTTAATCGTATGATGAGGGATATGAGTGTGAGTAGTAAGCGGAATGGGACTGGGAAGTATGCGAGACCGGCCAAGGAGGAGCCGGAGACGGTCAGTGATGCGGAAGCTATGGATGATGAAGAGGATGAGGATGATGTGAATGGGCTTGTGGAGCGGGACGATGACGAGGAGCCGGATGAGGATGCCATGTTTGAGGAGGGGCTGAAGGCGAGGTACGAGGCCGCTATGCAGGAGAGGCAGGGGCCGGCTGCTACTGTGAAGTCCATGGACTATATCAGGAAAACGCAACATGGGTGAATGAAGAGGCTGGGTTATATTATGGACATGATGATCTGAAGCCTCGGTGTTGTGGAAAAGGATAGAAGGCGACCATGGAAAGATGATCTTAGATGATACCCACACGCGTGACAAAAGACGAGTTCAATGAGCATATTCTTCCTCCTTCCAACGACCGATATGCCGGGCACGGTCAATACACGAGGTTTCCCGATCTTGCGCTCTCTTGCCGAGAACGGCCGCGTAGAAGACACGGGCCGGCTTGCCAGCTTCCATAGAAGGTGGCGGCCTTGCAAGACCTGGGAGTGATGGAGATCGCAACACTTGCATCTCGAGGTTGATGGCAACAGGGGGCAGTGTGCGACATCAGATTGGGGCCTGTACAATCACCTCCATTCAATGTTGTCGATACTAAGAGCGTCTTTCGCTGAGAAGTTGCGGTATCAATAGTCTTGTATTAGAGCAGTCGACGAGGATCAATAGTCCGTCCCAACAGCATCGCTTATGACTTGCAACATAGCTGTCACCTTCTCCTCTTCTAGACGTCTGCCCACGACCGCGAGGCCGACGAGGGCGTTCTCGTGGTTCTGGGGCTTGCCATCTATCTCTGCATCAGCGCCGTCGGAGCATATAAGACTTACGGCAGATACTCACAGTAATCCATAACCTCCTGATCTTTCTCCGAGATAGGCTGCCAATCCTCCGGCACGACATCCTTCTCCAGATCGACTTTGGTGACCGGGAAGGCGCCTGTCGTCAGGTCTAGTAGTGGAGACAGCGCACCATAATGCCACGGATATCCTCCATCGTGTCTTACTGCCGGGAAAGGCGTACTAGGACAAACCCACCCATCTATCGGCCGCCCTGTCCCCGTCTCCGCTGCTGTAGCTTGCCATCTCTCCAACCACCTTTGCGCTAGCAGAGCCCGACGGTGCTGATTCTGCCACGTGTCGAACACACTCTGTTTCTCTACTTTAGCACTGTGGCCCAACCACCGCTCGAGGTGAGGATGCAATGGCTCTCCTGAGGCATCCGTGTCCCGCTGGAACTCTTGCCCAGAGTCCGCGGACCACATTTTCGTGATTATTTCCGCGGCTTCGGGCATTTCGGTCGGGAGGAAATCGATGACTTTGTGGCCTGCGGCAAGGAGTTTGGCTTTCGTGATATTCATGGCTCGGCGCAGGGGAGGCGTAGGCGTGACGTGACCGTCTCCCATGCCGAAACCGAAACACAGCTGTTTGGGTAGGACTTCATCTTCCTCTCGCCATGGTAAAGGGACGCATTGAGGATCGTATAGCCATGGTTTCTGCGCCGCTACACTTCTCATGAACAATCGGATGTCTTTAGGGGCGCGACACATAGGCCCAGCACAAGAGCGAACCGCTTCTTGGCCTAAGTACGTGTTTGCAACATGCTGGTACGAGATCCTTCCGTGGCTTGGTCGAAGACCAAAGAGACCGGTATACGAGCAAGGGTGGCGGATGCTACCTCCGATATCTGTGCCGACACCTAAGAAGCTGGCGCGGAAGGTTACTAAAGCTGATTCGCCGCCTGAAGAGCCTCCTGTTGTGAGCTGACGGTTGCGGGGGTTCAAGGTGCGGCCAAAGACGTTGTTCACCGACTCACCCATCATGAGGGTGGCTGGGACGTTGGATTTGACGTATAGAATTGCTCCGGCGTCCAGGAGCAACTGCACGAGGGTCGATGGCTTGGTGGCGACCTTCTCAGCGTAGGAGATGTAGCCGATCGTGGTGTCGAGGCCGGGGATGTGGAATTGGTCTTTCAAGCTTATTGGGAGTCCGTGTAGAGGGCCTACGGTCTTGCCTTCCTTGCGCAGATACTCGTCGAGTTCCTTGGCTCTGACAATGGCCTCGTCGAAGCAGATCTCGGTCACGCAGTTGATGAGCTGCTGTGCTATCGCTGCTCGTTTGCATACGGCCCGTACGACTTCCTCGGAGCTCCAGATACCGGCGGCTATCTTTTCGACGACTTCGGAAGCAGTTGACTCAGTGATGGTGAGCTCGTGGTCCGTGAAAAGGCCAGACGAATGCGGGAAGTCTTGGACATCGTTCACGTTCGTTGGTAGTAAAATATCCTTCGGTATCTGCCATTCCGGTGGTATCTTCGACTGTCGTTGCGCCTGCTTGCGTGCTGCAATGGCCTGCCAGGTCTCCTGCTTCGGTGTAGAACCCATCTTGTGATCGCACCCAGAGGCAACAAATCTGGTAATCAAGCACGAGGAGGAAAGTACTTATCTTCGGGAAAGCGTCTCCGTGCTGACAGTGACAATGCCAGCGACGCCACCTCGGGCAATGGATGCATTGAACTCCTTCACACACTCATAGCAGTTGTAGAGCGCTGATCTCCGCCTGATAGGCTACATAGATAACCTTATCGCGGCTCTGGCGACCGGCCAAGCAAGCCTCGGCCGATATATCTTCGATAGCGAGTCAGTGTCGTATGTTGCGACCGGCAGCACCGGCTAGCTGTATAAGCGAGTGCGATATCAGCGCCCTTGGTGGGAGACTGATATAAATCCAGATCATGCCCACCAGGTGGGAGAATTTGGGGAAGCAGTGTCCACTATAAAGCCAAGGAATCCATCCTAGCCATCTTTCCTGTCGAGCGTTCATTCTGATATGGCAGACACAGGCGTCGTCGCACCGCCGCTATCGCAAGGCGTTGCCTATGGCATCGTCTTGGGGTTCGGTGTAGTGTTTGCTCTGATCATGAATGCGATCACTTGGACATCGAGACGATTCCTGCACGAGTCAACGGCAAGACATCTTTTGTTCGTAGCGCGCCGAATAGATGGCTGACACAATTCAGGATACTGGCATGTTAATGACGGCCAAGAAGAGTGTCAAGACCGGTCTTGTCGCAGCAGCTGTAGTATCATCGTGGTGTTACGCAGCGACAATTCTGTGAGCGCTGGCCACGTTGGCTGCATGAGACGAGCTGACAGCGAACAGCAACTCCGTCCGTTTGACGTACGTCTATGGCTTTGCCGGCCTCTGGTGGTTCACCTCCGGGGCAACAGTTCAGATTATGCTCTACGCCATCATGGCCATCGAGCTGAAGCGGCGGGCACCACGCGCAAACACCATCTTGGAAGCGCTTCGCATCCGTTTCGGTACCGCAACACATATCGTCTTCTTCGTATACGGTGTGTCGTGCCAGATTCTGATAACGGCGGCTCTCCTCCTCGGCGGATCTGCAGCTTTTTCGGTGACCACCGGAGCAAACACTGTCGCCATGAATTACCTGATACCACTCGGAGTAGTGATTTACACATATCTGGGTGGTCTGAAGTCAACATTTCTCTCGGATTACATCCACACGCTAGTCATCTTCATCATCCTGCTCGTAATTATGTTCAAGGTTATGGCCGTCCAATCGCTGCCTGTACTTGGCTCTCCAGGTGCTCTTTGGGACCTGCTTCAACCGGACGTGCTCAAGACGCAAGCATACGGCGCCAAGGATGGCTCCTATCTGACCATGCAGTCTGGTCAAGGGCTTCTGCTGGCTGGCGTCTGCCTAGTTTCCGGCTTCGGCTCCGTGTTCGTCGATCCTTCATACGGACAGAAAGCCATTGCAGGAGAGCCAAACGCTGTCGTCAAGGGATACTTCATTGGCGCATTCGCGTGGTTCGCGATCCCACTCGGCCTGTGTGCGACCATGAGCTTCGTTGCTGTCGCACTGTCCAATACCGAGTACTGGCCGGTCTCGGGTGGGATCACGGCATATCAGATCAATAATGCACTGATCCTGCCATTGGCTGCTGAGGCTGTGATGGGAACGGGCGGTGCTGTCGCTGTCATCTTGATGGTGTTTATGGCCGTCACATCATCCTTCTCGGCCGAGATCGTTGCTCACGCTTCGATTGTTACGTTTGATATCTACCAGCCGTGTGAGTAACCCTCAACAGGCGGTGGGTGTTAAAAGATTGTATGCTAATAGCCCAGCAGATATCAACCCTTCCGCCGATGACAGGAAGTTGAAGCTGGTCTCACATGCAGCGCTCTGTTTCTTCGCTCTCTTCTCGGCATCTTTCGCGACTGGGCTCAACTACTCAGGTGTGTCGATGGGCTGGATACTGGAGTGGGTCGGAGTCGTACTGGGCTCAGCGGTCATCCCGATTACGCTTGCGGTCAACTCTGCACATGTCAGCCCTCGCTATATGGAGACTGCTGCGCCTGTGGGAACCGCGTGTGGTCTCGTGTTATGGCTGGGTTCGGCGAAAGGGATGTATGGCAGTGTCAACCTCACGACAACGTTCGAGAATTGGCCCATGTTCATCGGTTGCACCATCAGCTTGTTCGTGCCACTCATAATGTGGCTCGCGATGTGGCCGCTTCATAGCAAGCCATACGACTGGCGCAAGCTGTTCCGGATGGAAGCAACACAGCCCCGTCCAGGTGACAGACCGTATGACGCCGAAGATGTGACCGACCTTGGCGCTGATTGGGATCCAACTGGCCTCGCAAGAGCATCGCGGAATGCGAAGATCACGTCAGGCGTGCTGTGCCTCATCTTCCTCATCATCATTCCGTTTAGTTTGTACGGAACAGGCTACATCTTCTCGCGCAAGTTCTTCCTGGGCTGGACTATCGTCGTCTTCATCTGGAGCTGGGTCGCAGCGCTATTAATCTGGTGCTTGCCTATTTGGGAAGCTAGGCACTCATTCATG
>JAKLLW010001073.1:0-19231 GCA_022814695.1 Neocatenulostroma microsporum | reverse complement strand
TGAACCTTGGGTCCTGCGTAATCAAACTCTCCTCCTGCATCGACATCGACAGGAGCGACAGTCCATGCCTAGCGTACTTCCACCGTATCCCACTGTCCAAGTCTTCTTCTTGTGTGGGTGTAGTGCTCCCGGAGCTTGACGGTCTACTCGGTGGTAGAGAGTGGAAGGCTTCAGGCTCGTCATCTTCCGTAACCACTATCGACGTTCTCGCCGATGTGTGGTATGACGGCGGCGGTGTTATACTGCGAGTGCTGATATCGCTATAGCTTCTTTCATGACCTGTCGCCTGCTTCCCATAGCCGCTTGCAGTCCGTCTCAAGGAGCGAATCTTAGGTACCCGGCGTTGGATAAGCGGAGGTAGTATTGTGTAGAGTAGCGAAGGCCCGTCTGCGTCTGGATCTGCCGTAGCCATGCCGTGTTTCCAGCAAGCAGCTACCGCCTGTGATAGCATGTTGACCTGGATGCTAGAACAACGAGACGAGACGAGACGAGCAATAACTGCGGTGAGATGCTCATAGGTGTTATGAAATATCAGACGGAAGAGAATAGGCAGTAGCTATGTTACCTCGTACCGATAAGACCCATGTGCAATCCTGTCGCACATGCTCTCAACACATGCCAACCGCTGGAATTTGCATGTGAACGTGTTGGGGAGAGCGTTTCTGACACGTGCAGGGCGGAGGCGTGCGGGCGGCAGCTTATCGGAATCCTTCCAGATGCTGCATGCTCTTCGTACCGGGCAGGTCCTCGTTGCCGTGCTGCAGGCCTGCAGCGATGATACATCATGCATTAGCAGTTCTCAAAGATGTAGAAAGTGGCTCACGATTGTTGGCTCGACCGCAGCTGTGCTACCACAGTCGCGAGATGCGGCGGCCTGCCGTTAGCGTGTACGATTTGCACTCCAATGAGATCGAGGACCATCTCAGAGCTTTGGTACGACCTCCAAAGGGAGATGCGCCACCAAAGCCTCTCGCTAAATCGCGCCTTCGCCTTGCTGACGAGTCGTGATAGTACTGTACAGCCGCTAGCTTACCAATGAACACAGCGAATGGCAGGAATGGACGTCGGTCGGTAGAGGAATGGAGCAGTACGTTCAAAGCATAAGGCTACCCACACGCGGTACTCGGGTCCTCATGCTTTCCAGCTTTGAGCTCAGGCGGTCAAGCAAGTAAACACATACAGGGAGACTTCAGTGCAGCCGCTGGTGTACCGCCGCAGGAAGCGTGTCAAACAAGAAGACTGGTGTCTAAACGAGTGTCGGCTCCAAAAGGCCCGCCCTAATGCTGAGTGATGCGGCGCATCTTTTCTAGACCTCAATGCTGAGCAACAACCGTCGGCATCTGCTGAGCGATACAGGTGCTCAACGAAGGCTCCGCGACCCTGGGATAACGACAAGGAACAACACCCTTTATATGCCCTGATTCACTACATCCCTTTCTCACTCCTGCAGCTTAATGACGACCTTCGAGAAATGCTCCTGTCTCTGCTGCCGCCAGTACGCCTCCTTCGCCCCCTCAATCCCAAATACCACCTCGTCAAGCGCGGGCCTCACATCTTTCTCTTCGATGAACTTGATGAAGTCCTTGAACTGCTGCCTCGTACCGCAGACAATACCGCGGATGATACACGCATGATGCGCCGCTTCGCTCATGGCGACAGGCTTCTCCACTGGCCCGCCCACTAAACCGATGGTAGTCACAACACCGTCCGTTTTGACGGCTTTGACGCTCTCCCCGAGCGTGGTATCGCCCCCTACATCGATGATGTGGTCGAAGCCGGCGTTGTCTGGAGTGAGCGCGCGGGCTGGGTTGCTCCAAGAAGGCGTCTGGCGGTAGTTGATTACTTCCTTCGCGCCCAGCTTCTTCAACTTGGCCGCTTTTGCTTCACTCGATGTTGTGGCGACGACATGGGCACCAGCAGCGATGGCGATCTGCAGTGCAGCAACACTCACACCTCCAGTGCCTTGCACGAGAACCCAGTCTTCTTTCTTGGCTTCCCGGCCGCCGAGTCCGAAGAGCGCATTGTAGGCTGTCAGCCCACTGCATGGCAGCGTCGCCGCTTCTTCGAAACCCAGGTTCTGCGGAGCATGCAAGAGATTGGAAGAGTGAAAGATGCCGTATTGCGTCAGGGTGCCATTGGTGCCCATACCGAGTGAAGGTCCGACCATTGCGAAGCTGATTTTGGCATTGTCTGCGATGTGGCCGATCAGGTGCGTGACGACTTTGTCGCCTGCTCTGAACGAACCGACAGCCTTACCCACGGCCTTGACGATACCGGATCCGTCGCAGCCGGGAATGAGGCCTTCAGCAGCTTTGAGAGCGATCATGCCTGGGTGGCCGCCCTGCGGTCGTCAGTGTCAGCTGCACATGGCCATGATCACCACTCGGAAGCAGTTTTGCTTACCTTCGCTACGAAGAGATCCATGAAGTTGAGTGAGGCCGCATGCAGCTCGACCAATACATCCTCATCTCCAACTTCACAGATTGTGGTACCCTTCACGAGCTGTAAGTCGTCAATACTACGACCCTCTTTCGGCCCTAGCCGCCATTGCTTGAAGGGTGGGACGTCTGCCGTGGGAGCCATCACTATCAATGATCAATTAGAGTAGGGCTTCGTGGTTTTACTGCAGTGTCAGAATCATAGACTGAAGCATGGTTGGCATGTCTCTATACATGCAGCTGTAAGGCGTACCTTCCGGAAGCGGCTGCGGATTATGAATCCGGTACCGAGCACAGCTTACCAATGCGACTCGGCCGAGTTTCTCCGCCCATGCGGCCGATAATGAAGAAGCAATGTAGGGCGCGGATGCATTGTTCGTCGCACGACAAAGTGACGTGTGAGCCTTGAGTGGCCAAGCCAATTGAGGAATTGGTGCCTCATGTCGAAAGGCGCAAGAAAGGCTGGGATCGGCCCCGGACGCATGCCTGCAACACTTTTGGGCAGTCAATTGCTGGCTCAGTATCAGGCACTTGCTGTCTGCTTGGGCTTCGATATACATCAGCCGGAGCAATGTATTCAATGAGCGAAGATGTGCACGTGTAGGGCCCTATGAAATGGTGAGAGTGGAAGGACAGACACTCCTTGTGTTGCGTGCACCTTGGCAGATCCCGACCACTTGCTAGTTTCCGCCCCAGACTGACCAACAATGGCGCGGCGACGAAATGTGAAGAAAGACAAACCAATTCACTTCTCCTCGCGCTAGCAATGCGGGCCGGCTGTGACTCTCCGCCCTCGTCTTCTTAACTTTCCTGCTGAAAATACGAACTGCCATCTACCGAGCAGAACAAATGTGCCGCCACGACCACCAACCCACTGACACACCCTGACACAATGTCATCCCCATCCCCTCGAGAGACCAAGTCCGACCTCGAAAAGCAAATCCGAGCCAAAGAAGCATACCTCGAGCGGCTTCAAGAAAGTCTAAAGCGCAGCGTCAGAAAGAAGCTACTCCAGATGTCCTTCGAAGAAAGGAGCGAAAAACAGCCCGAGGTTATGAAACTTGCAGCCAATAATTTCCAGGTATGGCGCGGAGACATACATAGGGAGATCGATGAGCTGCGCAGGCGCCTGGAGGATGCTGAGCAGGAAGGGCCGAAGTCGGAGGTCGGCGGTCCAGGCGCGGAGGATGGTGAGTGGAAAAAGGTCATGGATGAGGCTAAGGAAGCACCGGCGAAGCATACGCACTCGGAAGCGCCGCAGGCGGACGTGGAGATGTCGTCTGAGCGTGAGAGCTCGATGGAGGGCATCGAGCAGAGTTCTACGTTCAGCCTGCCATTCCGCGGTGGGCCACGTCGCGGCTGAGGAGCAGACATAGTGGGACGAGAGGGCGGTTCGCTGGCTTAACGAAAGATTAGCTATTGCGTACGGATTGAGGTGACGTTAGCTGGGGCATTGGTGAAAGTCATCACTCTCATGACGCCAGCAAGCTCCTCAGGGCGGGCATCGGCATGCAGTACATACAGTCTCCAAATCATGGTCCTACTGTAGTCTTCCGCGCATATGTGTCTCAAACGGTCAGCGGACCCAAGTCTGAGTGATGCCCGATTCGGAAGGTACGCCCTGCCGGTCTGCGTTCTGCCTTAGGCACTGAGCGGCGGTGAAAGCAGGACACACTTCCTGTGTGCTCTTGGCGAAACACAGACATCCCCTAGCTCCCGCTCCAGCCAGCCAGTCGCCGTGCGGCAGCGAGGTGAATCACAAGTGCACTTGTGAATGTGTGTTCTTCTGTGTTCTTCTGTTGAAACACAAGCTGAATGATCTGCCACTCCGCACTGCTTCCTGCAAGCCCTACATCTTCTTCCAACCATTACATCAACATCCCACTCCTCCATCCCACCGCACCAGAAGGCAGCAATAATGGCTTCACCCTTCCCATTCGCAAAAGTCATCGCCGATGTCGACCTCGCGATCCAAACCAAAGAGCTCGAGCTCACGCACCAGAAGATGAGCCAGTGCACGTTGACACCGCACCAGCTCGTCCAAGAGCCACCTGGGGGAGCGATGCAGGCGCTCGAGATGGAGGTAGACGCGCTGCGCAGAGGACGTGAAGCATTAAGGGAGGCCATGGAGAACTTCGAGTCCGAGATCAAGTTCATGTCCATGTCATCTGGCATGGGGAATCTAGGGTTAGGTACGGACAGCGGTGAGGGCGGGAGGGGAGTGGTGCCGGTTATGGGGCATGATGCGAAAGCTAGGAGCTTCTTCGCCAACGGTGACATCTACGACAAGAACTACGTTCTCGCGCACCGAGACGAGAATTTCCAGCACGTCGGCAACGGGCGCTGGCGCAAGCTTGCAGAAGGCGAGGAGCGTTCGAGACCAAGGTGGGCGTCGGCACGGGCACCTCAATCGTTCACGCCCCGGACGATCACGTCTGAGGAGGTCTCCCTGTTGCTTAAGCAGCTTGCGCCGCTGTCCAAGCAGGACGATGCGATGGAAGGCGTGGAGAGGTCGTACGTTTAGTCTGCCGTTTCTAGGTGGGCCACCGCGCGAGCAAGGATGAGGAGACTGCGGTCTGGTGGAGTGAGGAGGCTCCTTGGCTGAACATAGGACTGATCGTCGCATGGACGTAATGGGTCTGGCTACGATAGCCTCTTCGAGCGTGTTAGCAAAGTAATGTGAGCGGCTGTTTGCAAAGAGTACATACCCTTCTCAAGTCAGACTTGCCGTACTTTCCCATCCACATCTGTCTCACACCATACAGCTGATCCAATCCCAGATGAGACAGATCCGGAAGGTACGTGCGGGTGTTCTGCTTCAGGTCTGAGCCACAGCAACAACAGCACACACTTTTCGTGTGCTGCTGGACACTTTCTAGCGCCCGATTCAGCCGACCAGTCGTTGAGCGGCGGCGAGGTGAATGACCTGTACTTTCCTCCTCGGTACCGCATCCTCGTAGTATTCTCGTAACAAAACACACAAACACACAAGCCCAGAATCTTCGATTTGCTTCCCTACGCCGACCTACAACTCCTTCCTACAGGCATATCCATCCTTGCCGCCACCATCAGCATCACCACCAGAGAGCGACATCATGTCTTCGGGCTCCCAACCCTTCTCTCCAGAGGCCTTCGCCAAGATTGACCAACCCATTCAAACCAAAGAGACCGAGCTCGACCACCTGATGGGACCAGACAAACTAATATCGATAATCGAATTCGTGAAGATACCTCTCGACGACCCAAGGAACGTGCTGGGGAGGGACATAGCCGACCTACGCAGGGCGCGCGGGACGATGCAGAAGGAGAACGAGAAATCGCGGGCCAGGATCTCTGGCGCAGTGGACCCAGGCAGTACGGGCCAAGCAGACGGAGATAGGAAGAAGATGCTGGATGGATGCGACGCGCAAGCGGCGGGGGTCGGGAGCGATAGCGTGAGACAGGTGGTGAGGGAGGCGGAGTCGGAGGCAGATGGCGCGATGGAGAGCGAGGAGGGAGATCGTACGTTCTGTCTGCCGCTTCGTAGTGGGCCGCGCAGCACGTAGCCTCTGCTTGACCAGCAACTCTCGGTCCATGGGAGGCCGACTCGACGACACTAGCCAGAAAACAGTACTACGAGATCGAGATGTGGGGCGATCGAGCAATGAATTACGCCGAGAAATATCGTTCGTTTAGCCTCCTCTTACGCGTTGGACCATCAAGTAACCAGCCACTTCTCTCTGACCAGCCTCTGGTCAGTCGATATGCAGCGAGAAGCCTCGCATTCGCATACTTCATGCTCGATACCCATCTCCACACCCCATTCTCTCTCATATTCAGAACCGCCTATAACACATCAGCTCCTGGCGGCGCGCACATCGAGGTCGAGTCGTGGTTGGTGTGCCAGAAGCCATCAAATGAAGCCTGCTCGCAGAGTGAGGGCGGTGATTGTGACGGGGAGGTCAAATGCGCGGTGAGCCTCGGGGGTCGGTGATAGAGTTGCTGGGATATCGATTGTGACGTTGTTGATGTGACCCGATGCGGGCTGGGGCCAGCCCGCAGGCAGCTCTTCTCCTTATCTGACGAACACCGCTCAGTTCACGAGAGGCCGAGGCGACTAGCCGGAGAACCGTACCTTACCATGAGGCCAGGATGAGGCACAACGGAGCGATGGGGGTCTGGCGCCAAGAAATGAGCGTTTTCTTCCCTTCGAGGTACCATAGCTGCTTCCGAATGCGGCGTATAGGGAGGTGTTGTATACGCTGATGTTGTGTCCGCCACTAAGCGGCGCGAGCCTGGCGGGACTGGTTCACACGGTTGGTCTCCGGTACGGCGTACACTAGGTTGACGTTGCGAGATGTTGCGCTTCTGCCGATGTATAGTGTGTAGCTGAAGTTGAGCTATTATAAGATACATGTTAGAAGTACTGCTTTTAATAGGTTGGGACGGAAGACGGCTACCTATCCAAGATCTACTCCCCAGCATGCTGTGTATGCTAAATGATGCAGCATGTAGCTCTTGCCGCCTACTGAGACCTTGCTGTATCCCTCTCGGTTCGCGCGGTATGGTGTAAACCCCGGATTTGCTGGCCAGACACCGCTCTTGATGTCGGTGACGTCGCTTGTCGAGAGGTGCGGATTGCTTTGCGATAAGTTGATGTGCTTCGTTATGCGTGCGATAGCTTGCTGTGCTTGGGCCTGTGAAGGCATTGGTGATCTGAGAAGTGCCATGGCTGCCATGCAGTGTGTTGGGGTAGCTGGCCCTCCGCAGAGGTCAGCTGGATGGCTCGACCTGCAAGTATCAGGCCAACGGCACGGACTCCCTTGGTCAAGGACAAGAAAGGCTACAGCACACGTGGCGTTGACACAAGACGCCATGCGCTTGCGACGCAAGCCGATACTCTTTTCGCAGAGCTCGACTGCCCTGCGCTGGTGCCGGCGCGGTGCGATTTCGAATAAGAAAAAGAGATGCACACGGCAGGTGCGGACCATGTCCATTGGATCACCGCCGTCCGAAAGCTAGTCTTGAATATGGCGCAAGCTAGACGACCCAGCAAGCCAGGGTTCTTCTCTGTAGCGATCATGTCGTGATCATCGATGCAAGAGCCGCCGTGCACAATGCTGTCCCCAGCTACGATTACAGCTCTGTCCGACGGCCCCGTGATTATCTCACCGATGGTCGCCGTCGTGGATCTGCGTCTCCATTACTCGCATCCTGATCGCGAAGCGACGATTCTGCTCGTTGCGCATCTGGCTTTTCGTGAAAGCGATATCGGCCAGAAAGCATCGGCCTTCCGGGTAAGCCATTCAAGTCTTCTCCAGCCATTGCAGCAATGATCAGTCCACGAGAGGCTGACTCGACCCCCAAAGACCCGTACCATGAAACCGAGATGAGCCGTGAGATCAAGATCGCGCTTGATCAAGTGAGCAGTAACCTTCATTTCTCATAGAAGCTTGTATGCATCAATACGTACACTCCACGCCGTAGCCATGCCCGGTCCGCAACCATCCCCAAAACGCCTCGTCGGCCTCGTGATACGAACGCCCTCGCTGATGCACCCAGAACTCCACATCACGCTCGAGATCAATCCTCCCAGCTTCGCTCGACCGTCTCTCGCACGCGTTTGTGGTACTCCTTGCGATTGTCCTTGTAAAGGTTACTCGCTTCTACGTTGGCTGGGGATGAGGTATTCGGATCATTCAGTAGACTAAAGTCCCCTCTGTTAGCCTACCACACACCTCCCACATTCAGAGAAAGATGGCACACCTCTGAATACTCGTCAAAATCGCGGCAACATCATAAGTAGGACTCCACCGATTCTGCAGAATATCCAGACACAGCTCCCCCGTCCCATACACATTCGGATGGAACATTTGAGATATGAACTTGACCGTAGGAGGTTTGTTGGGGTATTGCTCTTCGAAGTGCATTACGAGCCGGAAAGTGCCGTCTTCGAAGGGTGTGTCGGAGGGGCCGATGATTACTGCGTTCCTGCAAGCATACCGTGTTAGTGGATAATGGTGCGTGACTGGGAGGGATGTATAGAGGGTGGAGAGAGAGGTGTACCAGGTCATGACGTTGTCGGCGATGGGACTGGCTGACACTCCAGCTGGGGGATCGGTCTGCATGCGCTTGAAGTCGCGCATCAGCCTCCGCCGCGCCGCCGTCGACATCTTGTCTGTCTTTCTTCTGCGCTTTTGCTGTCCTGTGTGCTTCTCCTCTCAAGCTTCTCCTGTGTGGTAGTATGTCGAGGCCGATGACTGTCCCAAAGTGAAGGTTGGTGGCGGAGAGGGTGGCTTGATGGTGAGCCCGGGATCGCGGGAGAGAGAGGTAGCTTCTCGATGTCTGAGGTGGATGAGAGGACGTTCGCTTCCGCAGGTTGTTTGTTGTGGTGGTGATGCTTGCCGGACTTCGTTATCGGAAAGTGCAAGTGCAAGCGTTGTCGTCAGACGCGGGTCCCGCATCGCGCTTGCCAGCGGGGTCTCGTGCTTACGAAACAAGCAGTCACGATTCGCCACGGATTCCCTTCCCACAGAAACGGTCTACATGCCCTGCACGGCCTGGTTGCAAGATTGGGATACCATCACACTTGCTGAGATCGCCATAGCGCCGGAGAATGAAGTGAGATGACAGTAGCCGCCAGCCATAGCGCAGCCTGATGAGCAGCAACAGGCATATACATTGTACATTGGGACATTAGCTACCATAAAGCCACCCCAGCCCCAAGAAGGCCCCTTGCTGCATATTCCCACCAAAAGCCCAAAGGAACGCTCCCAGCTCCGCGCCACAAAGTATGGGTATCGTCAAATTATCGTCCAAACCCCAAAGATCAATCGCTTCGCTCACACTCGCCGCCAACCCGCTTATAACACTCAGAGACGCCAGCGCCAGATGCCCAGAAATCGTAGCCCCCTTCTCACTCAGCCCCAAAACCTCCCGCGCCTGCGCCGGTAACGTCAGCTTGCCTTGGTAAGCAAAAGCGTTTACGCCGCTGTTGACGTGACTTCCTGTCCCTGTTGGAGCAATGATCCCCCAAAACAACACTGCACTCGCAACTCCCACAACAAACGCCGCAAGACTCCCAGCTAAACTCTTTCCTTTCCTAATTCTCGGAGTATACCTTCCATATGCCCGTCCAAAAGTACTCGCAGCCGTATCGCACCAACTCAGCAACAAGACACTAATAACTGCCACATCCTTCGAACAAAACCGCATCGTCACCCACAGCCCCGCCAAATAAGATATAACCCCATTATACCTGTCATGCGCCTCGCTCTCCCGCATAAAAGGTCCCAAAAACCTAATATAAACCCGATTGAACGCCGGAAAGCGGAATCTCACAACATCCACCGTGAATATTGGTATCAAAGCCCTCAAAAGCCAGGGATGTATATCCGTCGGCTGCAATCCAGCGTAGTAGAAATATAGTGTGAAGAAGCCGATACTGACGTGTAGGATCTTGCGCGGGACTTCGTGGTTGTGGATGAAGGCTCGCCATTCGCGATGGATGGGGATTAGGCCTAGGGGGGAAGGGGAGCGGGAGAGGTTGCGCCAGTAGGCGCTGCCGTAGCCTTGGGGGTATGCTGATGCGGGCGACAGGAATCCATTGGTTTTTACGTCGTTTGGGGCTGTAGCCGTGCCGTTGGGTGGTTTGATGGTGTCGATCTCTTTCTTCCTTCGGGTGGGTTTGGAGGCTGCGGCTGAAGGCATACCTGTCTTCGCCTGTGTGGTGATAGCTGAGCCGTTCATGGGCATATCTTTTGTGGCTTTGCGCTGGAGCTGTGGGCTTCTGCTTCGTTGCCTTGCGCGTGCTAGTTCGGGGTCTTCTTCCTCTTCTCCTTCGTCGTTGTGATCGTGATCATCTGCGTGCTCTTCTATCGGCTCGACTGAGGAGCCTCTGCCAGTCTTGCTGCGAGTGGAAGAGGATGGGAAATAGCCATCTTTCCCGCTTCGCTCGGAAGGCGTAGGTGAAGGTGAGATGACTCGCGGTGTTGGAGGTATCTGGTAGGACATGGCTGCGCACGGAAGCGGATGTTCGAGACGGATGCCGGCGGATGCGATGGCTCGTGAGGCTGTGGACTTGTGATGGTAGGCGCTTGAGGGAAAGAAGGTTCGAATAGAAAGCTTGAGTAGAGCAAAGTCAGGAAGGCACGCGACTTGTGCGGATGATGTATAAAGTACCGTTTCCAGAAACCAGGTTTATGCGCTGGAGGCTGCAACGCGTTATCTCGATGACATAGCTGCTGCGATGCTGTGTTGTGCTGTCTCGGAGCTGTGCACGATCCGGTGTCCGGTGTTAGAAAGAGCTCTCTTCACAAGTCACGACAGGCCGAGAATACTCGATCTCCGTTGTCTCCTCTGTCCGACAGTCACGACAGTCTCACCAACAATGTCCATGGCGCAAAAAGATGACAGATGGCTATCACATGCAAAGCCAACAAATCAAGCTCACAGCCCGGAAACACACCGGCAACACGGTCCGTCGCGCAACCATAGCGCGAATCTGACGCCAATGACGTTTCGCCATCCTCACGAAAATCTACACAAGCCGATCACAGCCAACCATGCCCTTCGACATCTCCAAATGCGCGCGCCCAAACATCCTCGCACTAGAGCCGTACCGCTGCGCTCGAGACGACTACAAAGATGACGGCACAAACATCCTCCTGGACGCGAACGAAAACGCCTACGGTCCTGGACTGGCGTTGAGTCATGATGGCAAACTTGTCAATGGCGAAAAGAAGACGTCGAATGTCGAGATTGATCTCCTGGCATTGAATCGGTATCCGGATCCGCATCAGCATGAGCTCAAGCAATTACTCTGTGATCTGCGGAATACGCACGTCCACACCAAGAAAGACATCAGCCCCGAGAACCTGTTCGTGGGCGTAGGAAGCGATGAAGCGATTGATGCTCTCCTCCGCGCCTTCTGTACGCCAGGGAAAGACAAGATCTTGACGTGTCCGCCTACTTATGGGATGTACTCCGTCTCGGCGCAAGTCAACGACGTCGAAGTCATCAAAGTGCCACTAAACACCGAAGACGGGTTCAGCGTGCAGGCGGACAAGATCAACGCGACACTCTCGGAAGACCCCAGTATCAAGCTCGTCTATCTCTGCTCTCCCGGGAACCCTACCGCAAATCTCGTCTCCAAGTCCGCTGTTCAATCTATCCTGGAGCACAAGACCTGGAATGGCGTGGTAGTGCTCGATGAAGCGTACATCGATTTCGCACCCGAAGGCTCCTCGCTCGCGGAATGGGTAGCTGAGTGGCCGAATCTGGTCGTTATGCAGACGCTGTCCAAGGCTTTCGGGCTCGCTGGGATAAGGCTAGGAGCTGCGTTCACGTCTCCGGAGATTGCGAAGCTCTTGAATAGTCTGAAGGCGCCGTATAACATCTCGAACCCAACCTCTCAGATCGCGATACAAGCGTTGCAGAAGAAGAATCTGGAGGTTATGTACGGGCATCGGGAACAGATCATTAAGCAACGGGATCGTCTGCTGGAGGCTATGCCCAAGATCCCTGGCGTCGGACGCTTTCTCGGCGGACGGGCGAGCAACTTCCTGCTTGTTGAGATGCTTGATAAGGCGCATGGCAAGCCGAGCAATGAGGTGGCATTGCAGGTCTACGAGCGATTGGCGGAGACAAGAGGGGTGGTTGTGCGGTTCAGAGGGAAGGAGTTGGGCTGTCTGGGATGCTTGCGCGTGACGGTCGGGACGGAGGAGGAGGTCACGAGATTTCTGCACGAGCTGAGAAGTGTACTGGACGACATCCACGCCGGGCGAGGCAGCAAGCCTAGTGCCAGGGTGGAGGAGAAGAAGGAGAAGGAGGCTAATGGCGTGGTTGCATGATCCTGTGTGGGTCTAATGCTAGAAGGTAGATGATATAGCAGTCTCCCGATCTGCGACGTGCGCCGCAGTGCTCGCTTCTCCTGTATCTTTCATTCGCCAGGCTGCGATGCGGCAATAGGCTTCGGTATGCCCGCTCGACCGTTGCGCTTTGAACTCTCCGGTTGGTTGTGTAGAAGCGGTCACTTGCGGATGTACTTAACGGTCAACCAGGGCTGGAAAGTCAAATCTTGCTCGTACAGCCTTGCGGTATATGCATCATTTGTTGACCATTCGGATTATGAGACATATGTGGCACATGCAATGTAACAGTGTTGGGTCAGTTCGAAAGGCTGGCCAGATCCGCTACACCAAATGATTGGCTCGGCTCAGCAATGAGCTAGCGGAAGTCAATGCTTGGCAGAAGAGATTCGAAAACGCGAAGATTCGGATTCCAGACCGAGCATTAGCTTGAACCTAGCTTCAGCCAATGAGCTTGCTGGTGCTGTCTGATTGGCTCGGCTCGTCAGCACACTAGCGGTTGCTCATTCTTGGCGGCAGAGATTCGAAAACACGGAAGTTCGACCTCGCGAATCTTCCAGGCCGAAAGCTAGCGCGCTCTATTCTCTGCCAATCAACACGGCGCGGTACTGACACCTAAGGCAGCACATCGACCTGCAGCAAGCAGCGGAAACACTTGCCTTCTCTCCTTCGGAAGGGCAGTGCTTACCGTCCGCCATCGGCACCAATGCAGGTACCATACTCTCTGCTCCATCCGCTCAGAAACTAAGGCGAAGTGAGGTAGGTCACGGAAGAGCTACAAAAGCGCAGCACGCCCAATTCCGAGCTATCATGCTCCCAATCGCCTCAGTCCCATCTCTCCTTCACTTGCCAGCTACAGGATCGCTTGAACCTTGGCCACCATGACGGACACCATAACCCATATAGTTCTCTTCAAGTACCGGCCGAACATCACATGGCAAGAGTTTGAGGCGCACTTCGACAGCTTCACTGCATTGAAGTCAAAATGCTTGCGCAATGGCCAACCGTACATGCTCAGCATGCGCATGGGCAAAAATCGCTCTTGGGAGCCGTTCAGCAAGGGCATGACGCACGGCTTTGTTTTGGAGTTCGCGAACCAGGACGATCTAGATTACTATCTCACCCAGGATCAAGTGCATATGGAATTCTCGAGAAATGCCGGGCCGCTCATTGAAGACTCGGTGGTGGTGGATATCCGGGACGGCATCCTGTTTGGATCTGCGGCGAAGCGGCCGCTGGGTGAGAGGCAATACAGGGGAAGCTGTCATTGCGGAGGGCTGGAGTGGACGGCGAAGTTGGAGACGGCGGAGCATGTGCTATGTCATTGTCAAACTTGCCAGAAACTTGGTGGAGGTACGTATATATGTGAAGGACAAGCACGTGGAATAGGAATCCAGCGCCCCTTTTCTCCGAGGCTGTCGACTGCGCTCTCGGCGAAGGCTCTAGCTGCTGGCTCGTCCTGCTTGTTCTCACTCTCCAGGATCGCATAGCACGAGCTGACCTCTCTTCTTCCTCCAGGCCCGTACAGCTGCAACCAAATCATTCCGCGCGAGGACCTCAAGATGACGAGAGGCGAGCCAGCAGTCTACACATACACCGGCGCAAGCGGGAAGAAAGTCCGGTGTTACTTTTGCGGTACCTGCACAAGCCATGTATATCACCACCAGGAGGTCATGCCAGAGAAGGTGATTGTTCGGACATTGTTGCTGGACGGCGGGAACGACATGCCTGCGACTGGCGAGATCTTTGCAGAAGGAAGGCTAGGGTGGGTGAAGGAGCTGCAGAGTAGTCTGACCAATGGAGTATGACAGCCTCTGAGAGGTTTGCAAGTTACCGAGTATCGTTCAGACCCGTTCAGTAAGCGCATCTTCTCATAACGTTTGTGCATGCCGAGCTGGTTGTGAGATTTGCACGAGATCAACCTCACTTCACAGCCCCGCCAAGACATTTACTTTCATCCCGATTCGGAGCGATCTTTCTTTGTTGCTATTGTCTCATTGATTCTCACTTGGTGTCAATACACTTCCATCTGAACATGCTATTCTTACGTCTTCGTATTGTAGAACATGGCTTCTCATCTCATCTCGCCGTCTGCTGTTCCTCATCATCTCCTCACACAAACCGGACGACTCTTCGCAACAACATTTCAGCACTCTCACCAGGAATTTCGTCGCGATGGCCAAACAATCCGGCTTCAAAGCCTACAACAGCGACCGCAAAAAGCAGCATATCGTAGCTACGCCGCCAGCGAAGATCACGGCACCTCGTCTGAACCGAGACGAGTGGAAGCGTACAACAAAGCATGATACCGTCCGTGAGGCAACCGGAGGAGTTCAGAAGAACCGAGCGCGCAAACGACGAAGCCAGACGAAGATGAAGCTTCCGCGAAGCGCGATAGATGTGCTGCGCTGTGACCTTCCGGAGATCCAGTGTCTGCACTGCCAGAGATTCGGAGACGAGCCAGAAGTGAGTTTGGTGTCCTTTGATGTTCCGCTAGCTGGACTGTGCTAATCATGTCTCCAGTGCGGACCACAATGCTACAAAGCCTTCCGCCAAGAACACTTCAAGACGGAGCTGGTCGACATAAAAGGCCCACTACCAGACGGCCTAGGCTACGGCATCTTCACCAAGCCAGGCGTCCACATCATCAAAGGCCAATGGCTGGAAGAGTATATCGGCGAGCTTCGACCACTGTCCAGCGTCGAAGAAGGTGGTTCAAGCGGACGGTACTGCATCTGGATCCCCGGAACTTGCATACTGGACGCAGAGAACGCCGGTAACTGGACGAGATTCATCAACTCACACTGCCGTCCGAATGTGAAGCCTTGGGGCGAGTTCATTGGGAGGAGGCATGTCGTCCTATTCCAGGCATTGAGAGATATTGGGCCGGAAGAGGAGATCGTCTTCAACTATGGCAAGAGTTACTTCGAGAACGCTGGGATGGAGTGCAAGTGTGATGCTCACCAGAAGCCGCATCTGCCAGGCGACCAGACGGCGAAGAAGCCAAAGGGTAGATAGTATGCTCCAACGATGTGCGCTTCCCCCCGATCGTGAATTGTCACTGTGGCCAGCGGTCTCCGCATACGGCGTCTCAACTCATTATCAAACGTCTCGGAGAAGAACAAGCAGAGTACACACCTTTGGTCTCTGTAGCACTTCAAGGTACAGGAGCCGTGGTAGCTGTAGCGTGTACTTCTCCGTAAATCTGATCAGTCTCACCCGAGCATAGGCGCCGGCAGTTTGTCCACACAACCAACCCGTCGAGAGCAGCACGGGTCGCCCATTTCGTGATTATACGCATTGCGCGATCAAGCAATGTCGATATGATCACCGGTCTCCGCATAAAATGCCTCAATTTGAAGTAAATGTTTCGGTAGAGAACGACAAGACATGCGACATTTGCTTCGGATAGTTCTCAGTCATACTTGGGCTGTGATTGTCTTCCAATGCAGATCTCTGCAGTGCTGACACCCTCGCGCAAGCTTATATTCCACCAGTCTTTCGATGTAGTCGCACCCTCGACGACTCGAGTTCACTTCTTATTAGTCGTAGTCGGCGCATTTGTTTTATTGCCCTTGTAATGCTTACTGGCTTCCATCTGCGTCCAAGGAGCAAAAGCATTTTTGCTATGCTTCAGCGTGTCTTTCAGCTCAGTTAAGTGTCTGCACGAACGGTGTCAGCATCGATCTCACTAGAACAGTTGATCCGCAGAACAATCCACTGACCTGCCGAGAACCTCCTTCATGGTGGTATGCTGTACCCAGTGGAACCCTTCAGGGGTATAAGTTTCCTTATTGAATTGAGTGGCGATGAACCTGTCACTCTTCAGCCTTCGGCTCGCCATCAGAATGAAGACTCGGAACGCCGTATCGCTGAAGCCGAATCCTTTCGGTAGAGGTTCACATTGGCAGCCAACCAGTAGGTCGACTTTCTCGATATCCTCGTACACGCCTTCGAGCTTCTTGGCCAAGTCGGCATCTCCGCCGGTCAGGGAGACGAAGGTCGAGGGAGCTGACATGTGCAAGAGCCGGCGCATCTCGCAATACCTCGGGATGCCGCGTTCGCGGTCTCGAAGGATATCGACGGTAGCCATATCTCTCTCCACGCCGTCACCGGGATCCATTGGACCGCGCAGGAAGGTGCTGTAGTTGTTATGCGTTATTGCTCCAGGATAGTTGACTCCAAAGCTGTAGAAAGCATCTGCGAAACTGACACCCGTATCCAGAGGGTCTCTGGCTTTCGTAAACACGACATCCTGGATCGGTGTGGTTCGCTCGTGAGTCCCGGAGGAGGCGGAGAAGAAGGCTATGTTGTCTGGTATGAGCGTATGCATCCTGTACACACTCACGAACTCTTCGGTCAATGAGTAAGGCACGCCATCTTGATCCGCACCCGAGCCAGGTATACCACTCACGATCTCGTTTGAGCCGATACGCCCGACCATCTTGGTGAGCGTCTCTCCTGCGGGACCCCACCAGTTAGTGTCCATGGCTATCTTCAGGGCGGGATGTGCCAGAATCGCCGGCGTCCACTCGACGGTGTGGATCTTCGCCATCAAGCAAGATATCACGAGCCGGGCCTTGTCGAAGATCTTGTCACCGGTCCACTTGGGGTAGGCAGAGCGAAGCTCGTCGCACACAGCATTATGCTCGAGCGCGAAGAGCGTATGCAATATCTCAAGACCTATCCACCAGTTGTCGTTGAAGCCCGTTAGCGGGAGACCATCAGGACCTCGTGGCAGAAAAGCTTCTTTCTTGTCGTCAGTCATCTCAAGTTTGCCATCCGGATGCTTGGCTCGCAATTCACGAGTCATCTTCTCATCCGAACCGTACAGTTGTGAGCCATCCCACCACGGGGTGTTGGTGTTCCTGTAGCCGGGGCATGCGACGTCAGACGCATCGAGCACGGCGTCTGGACGAGACTTGGGAAGCGCCATCTTGCCATCTTTGCTCGGCCAATCATCGCCGGGTGGGAGAGGAATTTCGTAGTCATCTCTGGTTTGCTGCTGCCTCATTAGTATATCGAGCCGTGATATCAAGGCTATGATGACGAACCTGCTCATGAAAGAACCAGTCATGCACCTGAAACTGTATCCACGCAGCCGCCAGCAGATTCAAGCTCGTAGCAGGCTTGAACTCATCCTCAGTCCGCTTCATGAACACATCACTGACCAATCGCGGATTCGGGGTCATCATCTCCTCCTCGCTAGGCTTCTTCGCATAACTTCTCGGGATATTGCGTCCGAATCTCATACCTGCGCAGCCCATCTTGGGCAATTCAAGAGAGTTGAACTTGCCGTCGGAGCTTCTCGTCTCCAGAAAGCGCTTGTCCGGCATTGGGTTGCTCTCCAGCGTGCCTTGTGCGGATTTGGAGTCGTAGCCATCGTACAGGTTCTTCGCTCGGAGCTCGTAGCGAAACGCTAGTAGGTTGGCCACGCCGATGAAGGTGGGTAACTTGTGCCACGCAATGTAGCTATTGACGGCCTTGAAGACGCTAACGAGGGTATTCGAAAAGATGGAGAGTTGGAAGGAGTAGGACTCCCCTTCGATGGGGTCTGCTGTGTTGACCATCTTGAGCTGGGTGCGGCAGAGAGATCCGACGGAGGCTAAGACAAGGATGAAGAAAAGGATGAGATAATGAGTATCTTACCTCACATCCCAGCTGGCTGGCCCAGCTCCTGGAAAAGTAGACTGCCGCCTAATGGTCCAGACATGCCTGTCGCTAGGAAGGATCCTGGTGCGACAGGAAAATCGCAGCGTAGGCATGCTCATCGGATCGATCGGAAGTTACGTGCAGTGAGGCTGAACTTCCACGAAGCTCCTGGATCATGTCTGGAGCTGGGATAGTCGGGGTGGTCTGACAAGGCATACAGCTCGACGCCTCTTCGCCCCCACTGAGGGAGAAGTACCTCGTCGCGTCCATCGAATATCGGCCGTGGAAAGCTCGAGGATCCGATGGATAGCACGACTCCTCGGAGCGCATATGGGCTGCGGGAAGAGTGATACAACATGTAGTATGAGTTCGTGGTCGTGGTGAAGATGGGTTGCGTGCCTCGGTGAAGGAGTTTCTCGCCCCCATTTGCAACACCGAAGCTTTGGCCAAATCAGGACGAAAAGGTCAAAACTTCACCTCCAGCTGAGCTTCTTCCAACTACTCTCCACCTTGTCATGTAGCACACGTATCTGCAGTCAGCAGCCACGACGCACATGAGGTGCCCTGGAAGCCAATCGGACGTGTAATGACTGGCAGGCGCCGTGTCGCTCGCGGAGGCGGCCTTGGACGACATGCTGAGGGCTGAGGCTAAATGCTGTGATGGTCGGCCGTGGTTAGGCTGGTGATGAGACGGTTTGGTGCGCTGAACGCGTGCCTCTCATACTCGCAGCCTTCGCTTTCTCACAGCGCGGAGCACATTGCAAGAACGATCGCGAAGCAACGCATACACCCACCCTACTGCTACCTAGCCTCCTTTGTACTGCACGACCATGGGCGGCTTCACTTGGTTACAACTGCTTCGCCCAATACTCAGCGTCTTCCGCAGCAGGCCCGATGAGGAGATCAACAGGCTGAAAGAAGCAGACCATACTTACATCCGTGGCCATGAATCTCAGCGCTCACCTTGCCCGTTCTTGAACAGCCTCGCTAATCACAATTACCTGTGAGCTCTCCTTCCCGGCACCCAGACAGTAGGCTTCCTAACACTGACCGCCAAGATAGGCCGCGGGATGGCAGAGGCATAAACAGTGACAAGCTCAAGGCCGCTCTGCTAGTTGCCGGAAACTGTAGCCCTCTCCTAACCGATGTCCTGTCAAGCATTGTGAAGCCTGTCATACGAAAGGATGGTACATTTACACTTGTCGACCTGCGCCGCCACAACGCCATCGAGCATGATGCTTCTTTTACCCGCCTCGACAGCCGGCAGGGAGACAACTACTCTTTCAACCATTC
>JAKLLW010001072.1:0-19237 GCA_022814695.1 Neocatenulostroma microsporum | reverse complement strand
GTCCTCTTCATCGGCTTCGACTGCTTCGTACCCTTCAGCGTCCAAGGCTTCATCACCTCATACTTCGGCATCGCTTTCGCTGTCGTCATGTTCGTATTCTGGAAAGCCTTCAAGCGCACGAAAGCTGTGAGGCCTGCTGATATGGACCTTTGGGGTGGAAAAGCTGAGATTGATGCCGAGTGCTCGATCTGGGAGTTTGAGGGCAAGGATGAGCCCACCACGGCGATCGGGCGGCTGTGGGACAAACTGTGGTAGATGTCATCCTTAAACTACTCTGCTGCAGCTTGGAAGCATATCCCACGAGAGTCCAATTTGGTAGTATGCGACTCCATACTGCGATAGACCTCCGCAGACCATAAAAGCTTTGACGATGCAATTGTTGCCTCTTGTGGGTTCAGCCTCACCGGTGTTGTGATGATGATCAACCGACTCTGTGATTGTTCGTCAGCTACGGTTCGCATGGTAGGATTGTCGAGGAGTCACTTGGGAATTCTCTCGCCTTACCTGGATTTGGTCAACCGCCGATATCGGCTCTTTCAACCGTCGAATCAATGTGAGGGCGTGTTGCGCTCTTCCTCAGCCTGATTTACATACCAATGACACCGTAACAGCTGCCCAGGAGCGGATACCAAGTCCTCTCGGTTTTCCATCAACTGTTCAGAACGTCCACGTTAACACAGCGTGGTTCGGGCCGCTCAGCTCGGTGCTCAACATGTCATTGCCATCCTTCACCATCACCAAGGTCGAAATCGATGAGGACATAGCAGCATCCATCACCCTCTTCGAAGCTTATGCCAAGTCGCTAGGAATCGACCTCACCTTCCAGGACTTTGCGACCGAGATGGCGAGTATGCCAGGCAAGTACTCGCCACCCACAGGCACTCTCCTCCTGGCCCGTCGCACTCCGTCCACCACTGCAACTCCAGAACCCTCTGGAATTGAAGCAATAGGCTGCGTCGGTCTCCGACCCCTCCCCTCACCCTCAGACTCATACGATGGGTATTGCGAGATGAAACGTCTCTACGTCTCCCCCTCTGGCCGCGGTCTCGGAGTGGGCAAAGCGCTTGCGGAGAGAGTCATCCGGGAAGCGAAGACTCTGGGATACCAGGCGATAAGGCTGGATACTCTACCTACGATGTCATCAGCGCAGGCTTTGTATAAGTCGCTGGGGTTTAAGGAGATAGAAGCTTACTACCAAACGCCGTTGGAGGGAACCGTTTTCTTGGAGCTACAGCTCAACGACTGAGCAAAAGCGATGGGTGTAAGGGTTGGCGGGCGTCTCAAAAGCTATCGGGGGTTCCGAGACGTCTCGAACGGTCTCTAAGAGCTCTACTAGTTAGTATCTCCTACCGATAGATAGCACCCTTGGAGCCTGGAGGCCCTCCCAGATTTCCGGGACTAGCGCCTAGTCTTAGAGACAACTGCCATCCTCGCACCCTTGGAGGTGATCTTAGATATCTAAGACTGCGGCATCCTTTTAGAGATAACTGCTATCCTCGCATCCTTGGAGGCCATCTCAGATATCTGAGACTGCGGCATGCTTTCGGAGACATCTACCAAGCCTTACACCTACGGAGGTATCACTTTTGCGAGACGAGGGACGCCTAAAGGCTGAAGATGTGGCGAAAGAAGCCATGGTACGATATCCTAGCGATATCCTATCGCGAGGGTCGGTGACAATGGACGTGGCCGCCCTGGCGCCCAAGATACCTAGTAGACGAGACTATTGCGAGTCTACGAGAGAGCTACGCCACACACTAATAGCGCTCATTCCCTTCGGGAATGCGTGCACATTTACTGGAGTCCAGTGTAAGCCGTCTACTACAGATCGGATTGCTATAACCGCCTAGGGGACGATACGATAGCCAGTTCGACGTGTTGACTTTTGGGGAAAGCGGCCATATCTAATGTCACCAGGCCTCGAACTCTCTGGATCTCAGTGCAAGCCGTCTACTACAGATCGGATCACTATAACCGTCTGGACGACGATACGGTAGCCAATTCGATGTATTGACTTTTGGAGAAAGCGGCCACGCCGGCCATGTCTACTGTCACCAGGCCTCGGTACGAAATCCTATCGTACAAAAATGCAGAAAACGGTCTACCGCAGGCCGATCAAACTACCCAAAAACCACCCATGCCAAATCGGGAAGACTACCTTACATCACTGCCCTCCCGCAATGGCTCTTCATCCCTATACCTCCTACTCCGCCCACCATGGCCCTCCTCATCATCCTCACTTTCGTCCTCGCTGCCGAGATCGAAAGCGTCGTCCTCGGGATCAGATTCCGGCGCGAACGCATCGTATAGCTGGCCGGCCTTCTTCCTCCCAGCCCCACCATTCGACATCATCGGAGCATCAGCCCCGTCTCCCCGATCATCGTGGTTAACAAGTTCAAAATCTCCGAGATCACGGTTCATCCAGCGTCTACGGCGGCGCTGGTGGTACCAATACCCGCCGAGACCGGCTAGGAAGAGGATGATCAAGGTGATGGAGCCGTAGATCCAGATTTGTGTCTTTTTGGTTACGCCGAAGGTTGGGAAGATGTGTGGGAGGAGATGTTCGTTTGTTGAGGAGGGGGAGGATGGGCGTAGAGGTGGAAGTGGGTTTATCTGCCTCGGCTTTGTCGTCGTCTGTGGGTGGTGGGAGGGCTGTCTCGGTCGGTTCAGTAGCCGAGTTTGTGCTAGAGGATGTGGGCGTTGCCGCGGCAGTGGTACCGGTCTTAGACTTCGAGTTAACGGGTCGGTGTTGGTGGTCATCCGGGTTACCCTCGGGATTCCCAGTCTCCGTCGGCACAGCTACGCTCGTAGTACCTACGACAGGAACATGCATATCATCATGATCGTCATCGTCGTGCTCCATAGGCATAGGCAGCAAGGGTTGTTTACTCCCATCGATTGCCTCGCCCCAGAGCTTCAATTTCCAGTCCGTGAAACTGCCAGAATGCTCGTTGACATTCGTATCCTTGACCACAACAGTCCATGTGCCAACGCCAGACTCGCCCCAATGAGCGACGGACATGAATGTCCAGTCCACATACCCGGCATTCGCGCCGTCGTTTCGGCGATGCGTAGCAATATGCGATACCATACCAGTCGGACTCCTGAGCTCCACACTCAAATCCCCTCTGCGAGTGTGCTCTACATTCATCGTCACAGTAACATGCTCCAGTCGCTCCAGGTTAGCTTTCTTAACCATATCCTTTGTAACCTCAAAACTACTCGTCAATCCCTTTTCTCCCTGTGGAATGGCGTGCTTGACATGCATCCACGGACTAAAGTACCAAGCCTGCGGTTTCACATTCGTCCAATTCCTGGCCATTTCGACGAGCGCATAAGCGTCAGCCTTGCCGTATCCGTATTGGTGGGAGAACTCGCGGCCGATAGCTTTATTCATCTGCCAGTCGCTTGGGGTTTCCAATTTGACGGCCGTCATGACGGTGATGTATTGGATATCGCGCCATGTCAGCGTGGGATTGACTTCCAGCGCAAGGGCATAGATTCCTGCGACGAGTGGTCCAGCGGCGGAGGTCCCGCCGTGGTTGGTGTAGCATTTATCTTTGCCGACGTCTGTGGTGTGAATCGCGTCTCCGGAGCCAGAAGAGTAGGTTACGACGAGTTGCGCGGAGCACTTCTCGCTGTAGTACGGATGTAATCCCTTCCGGTCGATACCGCCTACGCTGACGGAGTAGATGCTGTTCGTGTAGCCATCAAAATTGCAGTTGTCGTCGTTAGCGGCACCGTTGCCGATAGCAAATACGTAGATCGAACCCAAATTGTCCCTGCCCTTTTGGATACCATTGACCATGGCCCTTCGGATCAAGATGCCCGGACCGTCCATACTTTGGCCGTCATCTGGTGGTCCCCATGAGCAAGAGAAGATGTGGTTCTCTTGGAAAGCGAAGTTCATGGCAATCGCCTCGTCGGCATCACTGATCACCTTGGACAGGATCCGCACTCCGGAGACTTTGCCATCGTATGCGACGCCCACACCGCAGACATCGTTTCGCACGGCCGAGATCTCGCCTGCACAGCGTGTACCGTGATGATCGTCGCTTAACCTGGGCAGGGGATCCGGGCCTTCGTCGTTGAAGTCGTGGCTCCCAGCGGCGAAATAGCTATCCTTCAGATCATCGCTGTTGAAGTCCAGCCCGTCATCCACAATGCAGACCGTGCTGTTCTTGCCCGTGACGCCTTGTTCCCATACCCCTGTGACGTTGATATCGTGGCCGGGCTGCACGTGGTTGTACAGATGCCATTGTTCCTGGAATATCGGGTCCTCAATCCCCAGCGTCTTTGCGATATCCAACCCTTTCTGCACCGATGAGTCGACAGGTGGGCCTTGCCGGATAGGAAGAACGGAGCGCTTGACCAATGGAAACCGCTTATGCAGCTCTTGCTTATCCGACAGCAAGACACTGTCTAGTATATGCGGTTCTTCTGATCTAGCCTCTCGCTTCCGTCGCCGCCATTTCAGGCTCTCTATCTCTGTTTTGATGTGGTCGTATCCATGCTGCCTGGAGTCCTTCCGGAAGATGTGGTGGTCTTGTAGTTGTCCCAATGGCTCTTCATACCGCAAACCCAATTCTCGTGCGAATACCTCTGGATGCGTCTCGGGGCTCAGGTGTACAGCGTAGTAATCGTAAGCATCGTAATTGCGTGGTGCTCGTGCTGCACACGTGGCCGGTACGGATAGTAGCAGCAGCGCTGAGAACCAGCCGCGAGTTTCGAGTCTCATGTTCTCCTAGCTCTTGGAGAGCGGTCGCAACAATGGAATGATGTAGCTGCCGAATGGCTCATCTTCCAGCAGCGTGCATGATGTCCTAGAAGCTGCGGTATGTTGATGTTCGACTAGGGAAACTGCTGGCTTGCGTGTTCTTTGTCGAGGATGACTTCCGCGAGGAGCGCTGAATAGACTCATGCGGCGTAGCACCTGCAGGGATAGACCGAGGGACGGATCGATCCTTGTTAGCGTCCTTTGGTCGCAAAGTGTTCCGCGAATCTGGGTCTCAACTCTCGAGATCTCGAGCTCCACTGCTCCCTCATCGACGCTCGAGACCTTCTCCCGTGAGCATTGTAGTTCTTGCAGACTCGGAGAGCATGCGACATGTAGCTTATGCGAGTCGCATGGACTGTCACACTATATTGTGTAAGCACGCGCATTTCGCGCCCAGCATACCGGTTTGTGTCAGACAAACACGTCGGAGATCTTGCTGGGGAGCTCCGCGAAACTTGAGGATATACAGGGATCATACCCAACCTCTCGTGTCTGCACCTGGGTCCAGACTCCAAAGCATATCCTCCCCAAGTTCTCTCTCTCCTTGTCTTGATATTTTGCAGCGTTCCAGCGAGTGTGTATACTGCAGTCTACGATTATGATACCACGATAGTCACTGCCCTTCTAATTCTCCGTCATACCAACATCACTGCGACCCGGAAGCTGTGCGACTACCCAATGCGATAACGTGCGCGTTTCTTGTTGCACAACCCACGCGTTGCTTGCTCGAGCCTTGGAGCACTCTCCTTATATCGCATCACCTACCTCCTCGTACTGAACTACCTCAATCGCCAAAATGAACCGAGAAGCGTACGAGAAGATGGAGATGGGGAACCGGCGACAGTCCGGCCTCTGGGACCAGAATCCACAGACGGGGTACCTCGAGCAGAAACAGTCAGCAGGACCATATCAGTACTACCAGCCTCCTACGCGACAGCAATCAGACAAAGGAGGAGGACGATCTTTCTCAGAGCGCGCAGCGGGTGGAGATGCGCCAGCGACGTACCAGCCCAAGCAGAATGGCGTGGGCCGCTCGGAGTCGAGGAAGATTAGAGACTTGGCGGAAGGAGTGACGGCGAAGCTACAGAAACACGATCGCAGTGAGGGAGTGACGTCGGAGCAATTGGCGCAGACGCAACATGTCAATAGCGCACAGCAACAACCACCACTGTTGCGGATTGATACCGATGATGTCCCCGACAATCTTCGACAAAAGCTTTGGTCGCCTGACCATCGCTCCGAGCTACCGTCGCAAAAGCACAGGCAAGGCAGTACAGCGAGCCATGCGGCGGAGAAGTTACGCAGAAGCTCTGTGTCTGAGAGAAGTCCATTGCAGAAGCTGGAGGTGGAGTTTGCAAGTAAAGAGAGCAAGAGGGCGAAAGTTGAGGAGGCGGAGAGCAGGGTGAGGCAGAAGAGTCTGGGGAAGAATGCTGCCATGCCTGAGGAGAGGGATTTGGAGAGGATGGATACGCGAAGAAGTGAGAAGTCGAGGGCTGCTAGTGATGGGAGTCGGCAGGCTAGCAATGATGAGAGCGCGAATTCGAGGTTTAGACGTGCGAGCGATGCTCTGAAGGCGAAGCCGGAAAGTAGTACGTACGCGCCGGTAGTGCAGCGACAAGCTTCGGCAGGAGCTGCAGAGCGCAGACCTCGCGCTCAAGCGCCTGTAGTGGCGAGCAATGGGAGCGGCGTGCTCTACCCGACGAATTCCATTGACGGCCGTGACGCCAAATACCGCGACAACGAGTATCCAGTGCTCAGCCGAGACGGAAGTAAACTCGGGCGCACAGAAAGTGGCAAGCACCGTCTTCGCAACGCTGGTTTCGCCGGCGCAGCAGCGGCAATGGCAGGAGGAGGTGTGGCGGCGTATGATGGAGCGGCGGAGAGAGGCAAGATGGCGCACGAGAGGCGGAAGAGCCAGATGCAGGGGCTGTCGCCTCAGCAGTCGCCTCTGATTCCAGTTGGTGGTAGTGGTGAAGCTGGGGTGGGTAGGAGCGGCAGCAAGAAATTGCAGAAGCGCGCTGTTCCTCAAGAACGGCGAGGTCAGGATGAGGGTCGCTATCGCGAACCGCAAGCTCAGCAGCAGCAGCAGATGCCAGAGCCAGAAGTCACAAGACAAGCTCTCCAAGGCGATCGCATGGGTGCCGGCGGGAAGAAAGACAAGCAGGCAGCTATGATGCATCAAGATGCTGATCCACTACCTCGCGACCGCGTCGCTACGAGTAAAGAAGACCCATTGGCTTACGAGATCCCGCCGCAGACTGCCGCAGGGATAGATGCAAGAGAAAAGGTTGGTTTCGGCGCAGAAACAAACCCCTTGCACGAGCAGCTAAAGGAGAAGCACCATCGTTTTGGCGGTGCCTTCCACCATCACGAGAAGGAACCCCATCGCTCGTACCAAGCTGAAGGGAGGCCCTTGGAGGAGTGGCGGAATGCTGGAGCTGCGAGGTTGACGACGGAGGATCTGGAGTATGAGCGTCCAGGTACTGCCGGTGAGGGCGATGCGCCGTGGTGGGAGAAGAGGGATCGACGGACCAGCTCCGCAGGCTCGAGACCTGCTGCTCCGCAACAATACGATGGAGCGTATGAGGAGGAAGCGAAGCATTTCCGGCCGCCGCTTTATCTGAAGTGTGGGCCTTTGCTGCGGTATACCGGTCTGCGTCGGGAGACGGTCCAGCCATCCCGAACTCAGCGGACTGCAAGCGGGGAGAAAGAGATTTGGCGAGGGAGTGTTATGGTCGTCACAGATGATCGACAATCCGATTACTCTTCGGTCCCCACCCTGCGACTCTTCGGCCAGCATGCGGATCTCCACACCCCACCCCCTCAACATCTCCTCGACAGCGGCCAAGAACTACCCCCAGAGTACGAGGACCCTGTAGCCGGCCAAGTAAAACTTTCCCGCACAGGCAGACCTCTCTACGTCCGTCCCGTCCACGACATCGACGGCGAAATCGACCTCTCCCGCGAAGAAAACCCCAAGGGCCTCTTCGCCGCGACCCGTACCCCCATGCTCGGACCCCAGACAAGTAGTGGGCCGGATGGGAGGCAGAGTCAACATATAACATTCCAGGACAAGTCTCGCATAAAACGCTACTCGGGCGAAAAAAGCGGGAAATACCGGGAAGTCCGTGCCGCTCGTCTGCACACGGAGCGAGGCTTCACGTTCTGGAGGTTTAATATTGAAATCGAATTAGGCTCCATCCAACACCGTATCGCTTACCGCATAAACAAAGGTCCCGCTATAGGCTTCTGGGTCCCTGCGAAGGGGGAGACGATGAATATCATGTTTCACTCCTGCAACGGCTTCTCCATGTCCGTCAACCCCGACATTTTCTCCGGTCCTGATCCACTCTGGAGAGATGTCTTGAACCGCCATCAGGCAAGGCCTTTCCACGTAATGCTAGGCGGCGGCGACCAAATCTACAACGACGCCGCTATGCGCGATACCACCCTCTTCTGCTCCTGGCTTCAAACCAAAAACCCTGATTCCAAACACAAAGCGGATTTCACGCCTGAGATGCAAGAAGAGCTGGAGGTTTTCTATCTCAATCGCTACACTATGTGGTTCTCCCAAGGCCTCTTCGGCATGGCCAACTCACAGATTCCTATGGTGAATATGTGGGACGATCACGATATCATCGACGGTTTTGGGTCGTACCCTCACCACTTTATGAGTTCGAGGGTTTTCTCGGGGTTGGGGGCGGTGGCTTTTAAGTATTATATGTTATTTCAGCACCAAAGTCTACCGGACGAGACTACGAGGGAGGAGCCGAGTTGGCTTTTGGGCGCTAGTCCGGGGCCGTATATTAATGAGTTGAGTCGGAGTGTGTTCTTGCGTTTGGGGAGGAAGGTGGCGTTCCTGGGGTTGGATTGCAGGACTGAGAGGATGAGGGATGAGATTTTGAGTCAGGAGACTTATGATGCGGTTTTTGATCGGTGTAGAGCGGAGATTTTGACGGGGGAGACGAAGCACTTGATCGTGCTGCTAGGGGTGCCTATTGCGTACCCGCGACTGAATTTTCTGGAGAATATCTTGACGAGTAGGGCTATGGACCCTCTCAAGGCCATTGGAAGAACGGGTATGCTTGGAGGTTTCGTGAATAAATTCGACGGCGGTGTGGAGATTCTGGATGATTTGGACGATCATTGGACGGCTAAACATCATAAGGCTGAGCGGAACTGGTTTATTCAGGAGCTCCAGGAACTTGCCGCCGAAAAATCCGTCCGGATCACTATTTTGGGTGGCGACGTTCACTTAGGAGCAGTAGGGCAATTTTATTCTAACCCGAAGAGTGTGGGAGGGGTAGGGAAGGATAAGGATCATAGGTACATGCCTAACGTGGTGAGTTCGGCGATAGTGAATACTCCGCCCCCGGTCATGATGGCGGATGTGTTGAATAAGAGGAATAAGGTGCATCATTTGGATGAGGAGACGGATGAGGGCATGATTCCGATGTTTGATACTGATGTGGATGGGTCGAAGAGGAACAACAAGTGTTTGTTGCCGAGGAGGAATTATTGTACGATTCGGGAGTTTGAGCCTGGATTCACGCCGCCGGCTTCGCCCAGGATGGAGGGAGTGGGGAGGGGGATGAGGAGCCCGAGTATGGATGGAGAGGAGTATGCGGTCGATACGAGGGATTTGGAGGAGAGGGATCGACGGTACCCGCCTGGAAGTATGAAGAGGACTATGAGTTTGACTAGGGGGCCGGGGAGGTTGATAAGGAGGTTGTCTGGGAGCGGGAGGAGTAAGAATCCGCCTGTTGCGCTGGCGCCTGAGCACATAAGGCCGTATAGCGCACACAGTCAGACGGCTCCGGGCATGCAGCGCTCTACTAGTATGGGTGGGCCATCGTCGGGGTCGTATTTTCCGGATGGTCAGACGGCGCAGACTCAGAGACCGGGCTTCTTTAGGAGGCCGACGACTTTGTCTGTTAAGGAGGCTAGGAAGGCTGCGGCGAAGGGTGGGCCTGATGGGGCGGGAGAGTATCGTGAGGCAGGCCACATCGACCTCGAAAGTGGTCTGGATATCAGTCTGAACTTTGAGGTTGATCAGAGGGATCCGGCGGGCTCGACTGAGAGGTATCGCTTGCTGGTGCCTGCACTCTGGTACGAAGGTAAGCCGGATGAGAATGTTTCCCGCTTCAAGAGCCGTGGTGCGGGCTTAATAAATCGCTTCAAAGGACGCAGCACGAAACAGGAGCAGAGGGATGAGGACGATTATAGTAGAAGTCCGACGCCGAGTCCACCACCTAGCAGAGGTCTGCGCCTGCACCAAGCGATCCAGGCGCAGCCCCGACAGAGCCAGAGCCAAGATCGACCGCAATCGAGTCGAGGCCCGCCGCAACATATTCGTGGACCAGATGATGTGCCTGTTGCTCAACACGATCGGTACAACACAGACGGCGCTGCCGGCGCTGCCGGCGCTCCTCCGCCTGGCAGAAGAGTCGTCCGCGACCACCCACAGCCAACGCCCAGCCAAGACCCATATAACAAGGGCTATATACTTTCATCGCCACCCATTGGTCAAACCCAGCAGCCACCCCGCGGCGGAGGAGCAGTCGGTAACCCGTACCCGCAGTCAGGCTACCGTCGAACAGCGAGCGAGTCTTGGCGGGAGAAGAATGAGTACGGGTCTGAAGGGAGCTTGACGCCTTCGCAGGAGAGTGAGGATGACGAGCCAGCTCCTGCGGGGAGGCCTGGTATGCAGCCTCGGCGGCCGAGCAAGGCTGAGCGGTTTTTTGGGATTGGGGATGATAATGGGCCTTGGGGTGGGAGTGGTGGCGGTGGCGGTGGAAGGAGGGAGAGCATGCAGGGCGATGGCGAATACGAGGAGCCTCCTGCGGTAGGGAAGAAGAAGGCTGGTTGGAAGATTTGGAAGTGAGACGACGTATTTGATCAGAGCTTGGATTCGCCAGGGGCGAGTTAGGGGTATGTGTTGGGTACGAACGCTGTTATGAGTACGAGAGATGAATAGACTTACAGTTGTAAATGTCGCTTCAGGATTCTGTGGTGGCTTTGACTTCAGGCTGGGCTGCACAGCCATGATCTCACTTGCGCCTCACAGGATGAGGCCGCCAACGCTTCCTATCACACCAGAATACTATATATATATGTCACTCACAGAGATTCTACACCATGATGCCCCTCGGAGTTCTCACTTTTCTCGTTGCGGTCATGGCATTGACGGAGCCGAAGTTTATGGAACATAGTGGCCATGCCATGCATGCGCACGTATGCCTCTACCATCGTCATATCCAAGGTGGCGATGTACCTAACTCAAGGCCGCCCTGCAACGTCTTCTACTACCTGGCTATGTTGGACGAGAAGGTAAAGGCAACGTCGGGTACGGTACCGCATCGGTAGAACTAGCATGTCGACTTCACTGACCGTCCGTAGACCCAGACCATGTTCAAACGATCGTCGACGCTGCTTGTTCGGGAGACACTGAAATGCTGGAGCGGATATTCGAGGACATGGGAAAGGGCCACGAAGCCATACCGCTCCAGACACTGGCCTGCGCAGCAGCGGAACGCCAGGACACCCAGGCTCTACGATTCCTCTTCTCGAAAGGCGCGGTCATCGACAGGGACTTCAACTTTGTCGCCAATTACAACCAAGGTCAAGACCTAGCGTACTGGCAGCTTTTAGCTGCGCATGGCTGGCCGCTAAACGGTGGCGTATGGAAAGCCAGACATTACGGACCGGATGTTGTCCGCATCCTCGTTGACCGTGGTGTACGTGTCATGGCGAGTGACGCAGGGACTGCCGCTGCACGGGGAGACATCGAGACACTGAAGATCCTGCTTGGCGCACTGTATCCTGATGAGGACATAGTCGGTGGTTGGCACTATCCGGGCGTCGCTCGCTATGGGCAACCAAAGCCAGAGGGCGTCGCGGTAACCGACCGGACTGTACGTGTGATCAACGAAGCCGGGATATTGCAGTCGGCCGCTTCGAGCCAGCAAGTCGATACAGTCCGCTACCTTCTCAGTCTTGGTGCGGACCCGAACTACACACCTGCGTCGGATGCGGCCTTTGATGAGCGTGAATGCCTGAACGGGAATCCGCTCCACAAGACTGTCGGTACCGGAGCGCTGGGCAGGTCCGCAAACATTGAGGTAGTGAGAGCCCTCTTGGATGCTGGCGCAAACCCGTTGCTGAAAGACCAGAATGGGCAGACGGCTGTCGATCTGAATCGAGGCTGGAACACGAATGGCAAGGACAAAGATGCGATCGAGCAGCTGCTATTAGATCATATGTTTGAGGACATGAAGGCGGATGTGTAAGGACGCTCCTCAAGCTTCGCCCAAAACCCACGCGCAATTTCAATAGAGCTATTCTGCATCTACAGGGCACACCGGTGCGTTGTCGTTGACTTGAATACCCCCTCGCTTCTTCTCATTACTATCATGAAATGGCAGTTTCCATCCTCCTTCTGACTCCGGCACAGCAAGCCAAAGCCGCATGAGGTGCCGCCGGACTCTTTCCCTGCCACTTTCGTCGACCGAGCCTGATGGGTAGTCCTTGTAGGCTGTCCGAGCATGGAACACATGTGTGTTACTCAGAAGTTGGATGTCTCCGGGATCTAGGATCATATGCAGCGCAAGCTTGGTGCAGGTTTCTTCGAACACCTGCAATGCGTGCTTCTGCTTCTCTGACAGAGGAGGGATCTTGGCGTCGGGTCCAGAATTGAAGCGTGCTAGGGAGGTGACGTTGTTGGGATCGAACCTGCTCCATACCCGAGGCGAGCCGTCTCGGTCGTTCTCGAGGTAGAGGCTAGAAGCGATGAGTGTAAGATTAGCGGATAGCTCAGGCAGTCTCTCAACGGTCGAACCCATCAATATGCTTACATGGACGACTTGTACCACGGTTCCGCACCGTCGCTGACTTCACCTTTCCGATCGAAGTACCAGTTGGGAGTCGCTAGCGTTTCAACAACATATGGGTGCTCTCGCTGCAGGTGATTGAAGACATTGTGCGTGGATACGATATCAGATTCGCCACCCTCGAGAGCCTTTGCAATGCATAGCAAGCCAACAAGATCAGCACCGTCGGTGTGAAAGTATTGCCTAGTCATGCGTAAGTAGGCGCTATTTGGACAACTCGTTCTTGACTTACTTAGCATTCGTCCTGTAGATCCGGACCTTATCCTTCTGCGTCGGGTCTTCCCCGAGGTCTTTGACATGACCGAGGACATGGCCTTTACCGTTCTGGCTGACGAAGTACCCAAAGTAAGAGCCAAAGCCGAGATACGCCACTGCTGACTTATGTAGGCCCCAGTCCTGCACAGGTATGCCCTTGAATAGAATGAAGCCCTTCCCATTGATAATCTCCTTCCGCACAGTGCTGAAGAACGAGCTGAGATTGGGCAATGGGAAAAGATCTTTGGTCATGCCGGTCAGAGGTGTCCCCGACGAAATGAAGTCGTCTGCCGCCTTGCTGAGCTCAGCAATCTCCTCATCGCTGAAGACATGGGTCCAACGCTCCGGATGGTCTCGGTAGTCCTCAGCTTTCCATACGGTAGGTCCAGAGATCTCTTTCGGGAAGTCGCTGTATGGTCTTAGTAGAGATGCGATGGGATTGTGCAAGCCGGAAGTCTTCAGACCATCCGGGAAGACCGCCTTGCTGACGCTGGAGAGGGTATGTGGCGCTGCGGGCGTCGCTTCTGTCAATGCTGGAGCCATATTGGGCAGGCACAAGACGCAGGAACAGAAAGTATATCCAATTGAAGAGTGAAAGAAGGAAACAGTCGAAGGTTCTCACGTCTCTGGTCACCATCCTGCAGCTAGACGATGAGCTGCGATGGCGTGCTCGCCCTGGCTCAGAAGCACGCAATGATGTTTGGCGTATTGGTGATCGGCATAGTCTTGCCCGAGTGGGGCCGAACTCGTTGACATTGGAGCTTGCCGCTCTGCTGTCGTTTCCCGAACGTCGCTTGTATACATGTAACTCGAAAAACATGTGGCGTGATTTCGAAGGCATTCAAACAGACTGTCTACTACTTTCTAGATAGAATTGAAGATCGATGCTTTTGCTCGTTTCTCAAGACTCACGGCCGAGCTTTCGTATGCTATGTCGCCCGCCTGTTGCTCGGAGTGTGCTCGCGTCTGCCGAGATATTGTCGTAGTCTGGAAAACAGAACCTAGAACTCCCAGTTCTCATCGACAGACTTGATGGCCCAGTCGAACTTCTCGCGCAACGTCTTGGAGAAGAAGCGCTCGATCGGCACATCAAACTTCTTCGAGAAGACGACCGTAAGGCGGGGGTCGATGTAGTTCTGCAAAACACGTTAGCATCCCGTCACCACCAAGCGTACTCTGGGCTGGACTTACGATCTTCGAAGTCCCCAACGCCACCTCCTTATTGTTCTCCTTATCCTCGCTCTGCGTCCGCATAGTAGCAATACGCGTGTCCAACTTCTCAATTGCAGCCTCCAACTTATCCACCGTCGGCGCCTTGCCCTCCGCCTCAATCTTCCCTCCCTTCTTGTTCTCGCGCTTAAACTTCGCCTCGAGCTCATCAGCAACCTCCATCCTCTCCTCAAGCTCCTTGGCCTTCATCTCCTTCGAACCCTCAGCAACAAGCTTCTCGTTCTCCTTCTCAAACTTCTTCTTGATCTTGTCTCGAGATTCGGCAACGAGAGCCTCTTGGTGCTTGTGGACCCACTCCTCATCCATGTCTTCGGGGAGAGCAAAGAATGCTTCGCCGCGCTTCTTCTTAAGCTTGGGGTCTAGGTCGAGCATCTGCTGCTTGAGGCGGTATTGCTGGTAGTGAAGGCCCTTGATCCTCTCATTCATCTTCTCCATCTGGCCTTCGTGACCTGCGGCGACCGTCCGCTTGTGGTTACAGAGAATGGCGACCTTGCGGTTGGCGGCGTTGTAGTCTGCAACCTTCTCCGGGATTGATTTGTTTTCCTCCGTCATCCCCTGGAGCAAGTTCGACATGGTGTAAGAAGCGTTGTAGGTACGGAAGACCTTGGCAGTCAAACCTTGCATGTAGTTGGAGAGATGCTTGTTCAAGCCGGAAGTTGTCAGGCGGTCGAAGATCTCATCGCCGTCGCCTTTCGGTGACTTCTTGAAGAGTTTGAGGTTCTTGAAGACCTGCGAATCGACCTCCACCTCGTTGTAGAAGCGAATCGAATCTTTACCCAGGAAGTCGAAGATTACGGTGTTCGGCGGACGAAGCGAGACGTGCTCAAACTTGAGCGAGCAGCAGCCCACCGTGTCAGCTTCGTCCTCGCCTTTCTCATTACCGGCACGAAGCGCGAACTCGTCGATGAGGTACACAGCAGTAGCGCGCTGGCGCTCTGCCATGACCTGCGACTTCAGCTCCTCGCGGTAGTCCTTGCGAATGCGGTCGATATGCTTCTTCAGCTCTCTGGCTTTCTCGAACTTCTTGTAGTCGCTCTGACCCTTGACATCAGAGTTCGCAGCCAACATTACGTACTTGTACGCGTTGTTGATGTTCTCCTGCCACATCGCCAGCCAAGTGCCCTCTTGGTCGTGCTTGACCTCCTTCCACTTATGGCCTTCCGGTGGCTTGGGAACCATGGCTTCTTTGCCGATGTTGATGGTGATCTGCTCTGGCATCACGCGCTTCTTGAATCGGCCAGTCTTCGGGTGCTCGCCACGGCCACGGAACAGACCCGGCGGCTCAACACGGAAGTTGCCAACCTTCTGCTTGCGGCCGTCCCACATGCAGAACATGTACGCGCCCTCCTTCTCGTCCTTCTCCGCCTTCAGCTTCTTCTTCTCTGCAGCCGGGAGGGCTTTCTTAGCCTGCCGCTCAGCATCGACGTGGTTGAAAATGGGCTGGAAGTCGCAATTGTCGAGCTTGGCAATCTTGACTTTGTTGCCGTCTCTGTCTTTTGCGCCGCCAGTCTTGTCGAGCGTTTCCTTGAAGTCGGCGAAAAAGTTCTTGCGGAAAGTTGGGTTCTCGACGTTGTGGGTGGAGTTCAGCATGCTGCCGAATGCGTATGCAATCTCCTCTGCATCGGGATGCATGTAGACCGGCTTGCCATCGTACATCAAGGCGACGTTCTTCGGCAATGGCTCGTACTCGGGTGGGAAGACGACGCCGTTGTGCTCGAGCGTGCGCCACTTAATAGTGCCGTCACCCTTCGTCGGGTCCTCCCACCATCGGTATTCTTCCTCCTCGTCTTCGGCATCCTGATCCTCTGCAGTCTGCTCTTCTTGCTTCACCTTGCCTTTGCCCTTCTTTGCCGGAGTCGCCGCCTCCTTCTTCACAGGCTTCTTCGCAGGAGCCTTCTTGCTTAAAGGCACGTCATCATCTGAATCTTCCTTCTTGACCTTCTTTGATGCTGCCGCTTTCTTCACAGGAGCCTTCTTCTTCGCAAGGGGCTTGTCGTCCTCGTCATCGCTCTCCACCTTCTTCGCCTTGCGCTTGGCATCCGCGCTTTTCTCTTCGCGCCGCATCTTCTGGGCCTCTTTCTCGGCGTTCTTCTCGATCTGCTGCTTCTCCTTCTGCAGTTTCTGACCAAGCGGCACATCGTCGTCCGAGTCTTCGCCAACCATGTGAGGAGTTACCTGTGGCGGTTTCGTGACCTTCTTCAAAGGCACATCGTCCTCATCGTCAGACTCGGCGACTTTCGTCTTGCGCTTCTTCTGAAGAGGCACATCGTCATCCGAATCGCTTTCTTCCTTGTAGCTTTTGCCATTCGTCATGGCGGACTTGCGCTTGCTTCCTGTACCGTTCGTGCCGTTCGTGGTAGGCTTATCGACATCCATGGTCTCGACTGGCCCCATGGCCATGCTAATGCCAGGCTCGACATGGCCGTTGGTAGGTGCGTCCTTGTCCATCGCTGCGTCCTCGGCTTTTGAGATCGTGTCCTTGCTCTTGGCTGGAAGGGACGAACGTCAGTCTTTGTTGGCTTGTTTGATGTCTAGTTGATGCAGAGAGAATGTCGTGGAAGAACAGTGCTTGAGATGAAGACGCTAGAGACAGTGGTCACATGTGCAGAAGTGAGTGGAAAAAGGAGTTGAAAGCTGTGAAGTGAGGGAACAACAGAATTTGACTAAGTCCCACTCCAGGTGAGGGGCGACATAGCCAAAATCCGGCTCACTCCACTCCTGGCAACTCCTTCCGCGGCTTTGTAGCTGAACACGTACCTTTCAGAGGCATATCATCTTCTGAGTCCGACATCTTGCTCTTGGCGAATGGCCAAGGCCTGATAATATGAGGCGTGCGAGGTGGTGGAACGTAGTATGGAGCGTTCAGATGTTTGTTGGCGGACTCGACGCGTGAGCTATATGCTTTCGCGAAGCAACGCGCTGTAGCCTGTCGCAAAGGGTTTTGAAGCCTGGTCGCAAGCCTGAATGCGAAGATAATGATGAATGTTGCAGTAAGGACAGTGACAATCCAGATTCCCTTAGTAATGCAATCGTGAAGCAAAGTGCAGATAGAGAAGAAGAATAGAAACGACAGTTGAATTCCAACTTCAAAGGCCAACTCCTCAGGTCACGTGCTGCCTCCTTCGTGAACGGAAGTACCCGCACCGATCTCTCCTCAAACCTCTCCGAGCTGTCTGTGTGACGACCCAAGCACTTCCACCCATCCACCACCATCTCATCTCTTTTCGAGCAGCTGCCATAATGCTGTCCCGAGCTGCTCGTCCGGCATTCCAGGCTGGTGCGGCGGCCACGCTCCGGTACGTCGAGCGCGCAATGCCATCCCATAGCAGAGCTCCGGCAATGCAGCAGAAGAACACAGCAGACTAACACCCCATGATGCAGCCCAGCGACCGCCTCAATCCCCGCCGTCCAAAATGCCGCCAACTACGCCACCCTCCGCGAAATCGAAGGCCGCCTCAAGTCTATCCGCAACATCGAGAAAATCACCAAGACCATGAAGATCGTCGCCTCCACCAAGCTCACCCGCGCCCAACGCGCCATGACTGAGTCCCGCTCCTACGGCCAAACCTCCAACACCGTCTTCGAGGAGGCTGAGACCAAGCCGGTAGAAGCCGAGGGCAAGAAGCAGCTCCTGGTCATCTGCTCCTCTGACAAGGGACTCTGCGGTGGTGTACACTCCGGTATGACGCGCTTCACCCGCCGTCTGATGACCGAGCACCCGGCCGACTACGATATCTGCGTTTTGGGCGAGAAGTGCAAGGCGCAGTTGGGTAGGAGTAACCCGAAGGATATGGTGCTCAGCTTTGCCGGTGTTGGAAAGGACGTCCCGACCTTCTCGGATGCGCAGGCGATCGCGGACCAGATCTCGTTGCTGCCCGCGGATTACTCGAGCATCAAGATTATCTACAACAAGTTCCTCAATGCGCAATCCTACGAGGCGACCGTCGTAGAGGCCTACTCTGAGGAGGCCATTGCTGCGTCACGTGAGTATACACCTACGACCCCTGACCCAGCTTACATCTCACTAACATGATCATCACAGCAAACTTCGCCGCCTTCGAGATCGACGACGAGGTCCTCGCCAACCTCCGCGAGTACGCCTTGGCCAACTCTCTCTACTGGGCATTGGCCGAGGGTCACGCCTGCGAGCAGTCCGCCCGCCGCAACGCCATGGACAACGCTTCCAAGAACGCCGGAGACATGATCAACAAGTTCCAGATTATGTTCAACAGGACGAGACAGGCTGTGATTACGGGCGAGTTGGTGGAGATCATCACTGGTGCTGCTGCTTCGGAGGACTAGATGGCGACAGCGGCTGTGTATATAGTAGTCTGCTAGAGAGGTGCTGTGGTAGAAGTGTGTATTTGTTCTCTATGTGCTATTACACCAGCTCCCTGCTGTTGTGTTCTCTATCAAAGGCGATACGTCCACCTCCCAGTCGCGGAGGTGGGAGTGAGCTGAATTATTTTGCTGCCTTGCTGCTGCTGTGGCGCACTCATCTCGCGGTCTGCCTCCTGCCTTCTCTGCGATCCATCGGTAAAAGCCCACGGCAAGCTACGTGTGTACCCGTGGTTCTGTCCCGACTCCACCACCATATTCCTTTCCACTTCTTTGCGTGGCATCTGCACGCAGGCAATCAGGTGAAACGCCTCAGAGTTGACGCCAATCGGGCCGACCGCTTTCCGGTGCCGCGGTTCTTCAAGGTCAGCAGTCACACGATCTTGAAGGCTGACAAAACGTCTCAACTCCCGCAATACGCTGAGAACTACGATGCCTTTCGCATGTCAGCGTTGTCAGCGTTCCGCCTGAGTCGAGTTCCTGGATCTGGAGAAGGCTGCTGACTGGCGACCACGAGGGCAACCAGAGGAAGGCGTTCCCGGATTCCACTGTACACCGCAGCACCCGCAATGGATCCGTGCAACACCAAGTACGACATGAACGGCAAGTACGAGAACAACGACGATACCAGTCCACCAGGCGGCCTGAAGCGACAACGGGCAAAGCAAGCCTGTGAGCCCTGCAGACTCAGGAAACGCCGCTGCGATGGCAATCTCCCGTGTAATATGTGCGCGCAATTCGAGTACAA
>JAKLLW010001071.1:0-19245 GCA_022814695.1 Neocatenulostroma microsporum | reverse complement strand
TCCGTCCCCAAAACCTTCCTCCTCCACCCCGCCTTCACATTCTCCGGCCCAGCAACATCAAGCCTCCCCTCCCCCTCTTCCAGCATACCAGGCAACCAATACTGAATCAAATTCCTCACCGAGTACGCAACTTGTACGAAGTTACCCTCCCTCATAAAACTAGCCGTCTCCGCAAACCCCGTCATCGCAAACGGACTCCACGTATCCGCCCGCTCAAACAAATCCGGATGATTACAGACCTTCCTGAACTGCATCACCAAATTCATCAGCGTCGCCGTATCCCCATCGTCCCCGCCCGCAGCCTTCTCAATCAAGTCCAGAATACTAATCTTATTCCTCAGATTCGTATAATAAGCTCTCTGCCTATAGGTCAAATCGCAGAAGACGTCCTCTTCGATTTTGTCGCCTAGTTCTTTTTGGACGTGCTTCTTGATGCGGCGGAGCATGAAAGGCTTGAGGATCATGTGGAGGCGACGGAGTTGGTCTTCGTTGAGTTTGGTGTTGGATTGGGCGTGGTTTTCGATGTCTTTGCTGAACCATTCGGAGAACTCGTCGTGGTTGTCGAATAAGCTTGGCATAATGAAATGGAGTAGGGCCCAGAGCTCTTGCATGTTGTTCTGGATCGGCGTTCCCGTCAACAACAACCTGTTGCGACAATGGAAACCAAGCAGACTCTTCCAGCGGGAAGATTGAGAACTCTTGATTGCCTGCGCTTCGTCGAGGATCATGTACTGCCACTTGACTTTCTGAAAGTACGCCGTATCCTGCACCACCAACTGGTAACTCGTCACCAGCACATGGAAGGGAGACTCCCGGTTGTAGGTAATGTGTTTCCGATCCCAGAACTTCCTGAGCACTTTCCGATCTTTCGCTGAGCCCCAGTACGGCAGCACCTTGATGTTAGGCACGAAGCGAGTAATCTCTTGCTGCCAGTTGTGCAAAGTACTCGCCGGCGCGATGACCAGAAAGGGGCCCCAGATATCGTGGACTTCGGCCAGGTATGCCATCACAGAGATACTCTGCACGGTCTTGCCCAGGCCCATCTCGTCGGCGAGAATACCGTTGATGCCTTGCTCGTAGAGGTTGACTAGCCAGTTGAGACCCTTAAGCTGGTATTCTTTGAGCTGACAGTTGAGCATCTTGGGCTGCGCGACGTCCATGGTTTGTAGCGAAGTCGGGTTCTGGAAGTTCATCTCGCCTTCGTCGAAGGAATCTTGAGCGCCACTGAGCTCGCCGTTGCCTTCTTGTCCTCTCCCTTCTGCCTTGTCGAATGCTCGTGCACGATCCTGCGCCTCCTGGACAGCATGCTGCGCATTCGCCATCGCAGCCTCCTTCAACGCAGTCTCATCCTCAGCATCGAAGTCGAGGTCCTCAAAGTTCGTCACTTTCGTCCCGATCTTAGCCACACTGTCGCCCGGATCGACAGTGTGCTCTGCGTCCTTCTTGTCCTCTATAGTCTGTCCACTAGTCTTCACACCATCCCCACCGTCTGTTCCATGCCGCTCAATCTCATCAGTCTTCACCTTCTTGCCAATGAAATGACTATACAACTCCGTCTGCGAGATCAAGAAGTTGAGCTTCCTCTTCTGCCTGTTCGCCTCGCGCTCCGCTTCTTGCCGCTTAGCTTTGTCAAGCTCAGCGCGTTCCGCGACCTTCCTACCTTCGCGCTCGTCACGTTCATTGCGCTTCCAGAACCCAAGCATCTCCCTCATGGCGCGCTTGGCCCTAGCCGCCACGTCTTTGGTCGACTTGTTCGTCCTCAACTGCCATCTCCTGGCCTCTTTGGCCGCAAGCTGCGCAGTCTTGCGAGCGTTCGACTGCTTGGTATCGATACTGTTATTCTTAATCCGCACAACCTTCGGAACCTGCTTCGCCAGCTCCCGCGAAATCTGCTCGTAGATCTGGTGGTAGCCTTTACTCTCGAACTTCGCCATGCCGCTCAACCCAGCCATACCAGCCATACCGCTCGTTAGCTGCATGTCATTCCCGTAGCTCCCAGTGACCGGCCCACCAGCGCCGGCAACAGGCGTCATATCTTCAACATCCTCCATCGAGTCGTCGTGATTCGTGGGAAAGCGGTTAGCATAAGCCTGCAACCTCTCCTCCTCCTTCGGCGCTATCAACGGCAACTCATGCCCTTGATCCATGAACGCCTGGGCATTAGCCGCCCTCGCCTTCTCTGCCTCTTTCTGCTCTTTGCTTTTACGGGCTCTACCCGCACCAGCGCCGGCACCTGCTCGAGCTGCGCTACGACCGCCTTTCTTGCCATTGCCGCCAGGGACCTCGGGAGTACCTTCTTCCTGAGGATGACTATGAGTGTAAAAGGTACTCATCATGCTTCCGCCCTCCATCTGCACCTCCCTCTCTCTTCTTCCAAGAGCCGATGCGTGGGGCGACTCATTGCGGTACTCTTTGGTCGGAGTGATACCTTGTAGCCGACTGTGGGTGTCGCGGATCTTCTTGTCTGCGCGTTGGATCTCCTTCTCGATCTTGACCCTCTCCTCATCATCCTTGACATTCGCCAATTGCTGGAGCGCTTCGTCCCGCTTGATCTGCTCATCCGCGATAGCCTTCTCACGACGTCGCTTGCGCTGCTGATCCTTCTTGCGCTCCTTGTCTTCCTCGACTTCGCGCTGCCGCACTTCTTCCGCAACTTCATCTTCATGTGCTTGCAAGTAGGCGCCGCGTTCTGCATCAGCAGCCGCGTTGAAGTGGTCATGGTACTTTTGCATAAGGTGCAGCCGTCTCCGCTTGCGCTTCACACCCTCCTGGAGCTCGAGCTCCAGTGTGCGCTTCCGCGACCTGATGGCCCAATCCTGCTTCTGCGTGTCCATGCCTGGGATATCCGCTTCGACGTCACTAAGGTCTCTTGCCTGTATCTCCTGCCAAGCGCGCTCGGTATCGCGGATCGTCAAGCCTGGCGGACCAGTCTGGGGCGGTAGTTGTGGTCTCGCAGGTGCTTGCGGCTGCATCGAATGAGCAGGCAGAATAGCCACCTTGTCTGCACTCAGACGCGGATGCTCGACGGGCTCCTCCTTCACGCGCGGTTGGATCTGCTGTGAGCTGCTTGATGCTCGACTCGCCTTACGAGTCGAGGGCTTGGGTGCGGCGGTCTCGGGAGGTGTTGGTGGTTTCGCAGCGGGTGTGGGAGGTGGTGCGGTTGCTTCGGAGAGCAGATTCATCATCGCCATCGGATTCGAAGCGCGAACAGGTGCGGGAGATGGTCCGGGTCCCGCTGCTTCCGTGCTCGCTGAGTGTGAATGGTGACCATTCATCGACCCGCTCATTCGCTGTGGAGGGTACGTTGTTGAGGGCGATCGCGGGTCGTGGGTGGGCGGGAAAGGATGCGCGTGGTTGTGGGGAGATGACTGGCTTGGTACGCGAGGAGGTATGCTTGGTGGTCGCGGGTCTGCACCGTTACCATTCATGTACGGTGGTGGTGGATGAGGGAAGTGATCGAAGCTTGGTCGACTCTGTGAATGTGTAATTAGCAACTGACCATCCGCAATCTTGATGCTCGGCTTGCTCGTGACGCTGCTGTCGGCTTGGCTTACCTGCACGGGTGATCTCTGGTTGTAAGGTGTACTGGCAGCACTCGGCTCCCTATCGCCCATTCTTGCCGGGTCGTACATGTAGCTCGATGTAGGCCGATCGCGTGCCGAGGGCGATGGAGGCACGCTTCGGTAGTGGCTCGGCGACAATGGTGGTGGTGGTTGCTGGCCAGTGTACGAGACTGATCTTTGTCTACCGTCCCCAGAGTATGGAGCATGTGCGTGACCCTCCTTGGGTGAATGATGGGCATCCATACTGGGCGTTTGACGCCGCTCTGGTGCATACATAATGCTACCTCTTGTACTTCGCCGTCTCTGGTGGCACAGCTGTTGTCTCTATCGAGCCATCTATATCTCTTATTCACCAATGGCGCCAATTAGGTGATGGAGTTGGTGGATTCGAGATGGGATATGCCCGGTCGCGATGATATTCGTAGGTGCTGTTGTACACTCTGATCGGATGTGAGGCCTGCGATCAATTACAGGCGTACCTGAGGCGTAGCGTAGCGCCCCTTGCCGGCCGAGTGCGAACTTCGCTCTGACGAGACACGTTCTTGGCTATGGTTGCGGAGGTATGGAGGTGTGGTGGGATGACGGCGACGACGAGGTGATGGATGGATGATGATGATGCGACACGATCAAAAGAGGAGGAGGCTTCATTGTTCGGAAGCGATAGGGCCGTGTGATTCGGCTGGCTCGCAAGCTTGCTTGGGCATGCTTCGCACTCCCGACTTGCTGCCATCTGAACTTCGCCAAACTCTCGCGACTTCACTACACGCGTTTCTATATACAGGTGGGAATGGTGGAAACGCTATCGAACAGTAATGGGCATATCGCTTTTCTGACTCTTCGTTGTTTTGAGATGGATTCGTCTTGTACAATCATCTCGATTGTGGCGAGGCATGCGCTGATGACTGCTGGCGGTACGATCGCATCTGGCGTGCGTGTTTGTTCTGCCCAAGCTCGGACGAAGGTGGGATTGACGCGGGTGTATCCGTAGCTGCACTCTCGTGTAAAACTTCCGCAAAATTCAGCCTGCCTGCCATTTCCCTCAGCAAGCGAGTCGCATGTGATTGAACTTTTTCTCGAAAGCTTCGCGACCAACTGCACGACCGAAGTATTCTCCCGTCGCGTCCTTCGCCCACCACTCAGACCGACACCATGGCGTCAATCTACAAGTCCCTCTCAAAGTCCAAAACCAACGGCACAACTCGCGACGATGAAGACTCCACCAAACCCAAGAACAGGCAAAGACTGCTCCTCCTAACATCCAGAGTAACCTACCGCCACAGACACATGCTCGCCGACCTGCACTCCCTCCTCCCCCATTCTCGCAAAGACGCCAAACTCGACACCAAAACGCGCCTGACCCAACTCAACGAGCTCGCGGACCTGTACAACTGCAACAACATCATGTTCTTCGAAGCCCGCAAAGGCAAAGACCTTTACATCTGGCTCTCCAAACCGCCCAACGGTCCTACTTTGAAATTCCACTGCCAGAATGTTCATACTATGGAGGAGCTCAACTTCACGGGCAACTGTTTGAAAGGGTCTAGGCCGATATTGTCATTTGACAAAAGCTTTGATGGGCAGGCGCATACCAAGCTTATCAAGGAGGTGTTGACGCATGTTTTCGGGGTGCCGCAGGGGAGTAGAAAGGTCAAGCCGTTTGTGGACCATGTTATGGGGTTTACGATTGTGGATGAGAAGATTTGGATCCGGTGCTATCAGATTACGGAGACTGAGACTCCCAAGCAACAGAAGCCTGGCTCTGAAGGTGCTGAACAGCCCAGTGTCTCCGCGCCCAAGGATGGAAGCAGCAAGGGCGATACGAACATATCTTTGGTGGAGATCGGCCCGCGGTTTGTGCTTACACCCATCGTCATACTCGAGGGCAGCTTTGGAGGGCCGGTGATCTATGAGAACAAGGAGTTTGTGAGCCCGAATCAGATAAGGAGTGATCTCAGGAAGGCGAAGGCTGGAAGGTACAACAAGCGGTCGGAGGGCACGCTTGAGCGAAAAGTCAAGAAGCGCGACTTGGGTCTCAGGACTGGTGAGGGCAGGAGAGAGGTGGATGAGCTTGATGAGAGGGTCTTGTTCGCTTAAGCGGTATTTGGGGTTGCCTGTCTGTGAGATTATGGGCATAGCGCGGCGTTTCGAGGGAAGGAAATGGTGTACTGATACCCATGAGGCATGGCTGTTAGACTATGAGCTGTAGTCTGAAGAACAGTTCTACGACGTACGCAAGCACAACGTGGCTGTCACCTTGGCACGTTCAGACTACTCCAAGGATACTGAGAAAGGGCTCGTGGCTAGTAGCTCTCGCCTGTACCAAGCCGATCGCCTGCAATATTGCCGGCAGGCGTCCCGGAAGCAGGCACTCTTCCAAAGATCTTACCGGCTTCATTGACAGCATCAGACACTCTAGCAGCTTTCGTACAGGCCTTTGTCCAACTTTCTGAGCCTGACAGCGCTGGAGTTGAGCAAGTGGCAACCTTGAACTCGACATGTTGTCGTCCGTTGCTTTTCTTACGTAGCGCATTTGTCTGTATCTCTGCAAGTCTTTGGGGACGATGCGCCGAACGGAGCCTCGATGTGTGCAATGTCTGCGAGCCTCGGTTTATGGCTACGAAGGTGTAAGAATGGATGCTGCGAGACCGTGACCGTCAGGTGGCAGCAGGGTGACAAGTTACGAGAGACCGCCCCGGCTTGCCGGTGTTGAATGATTCAGCAAAGAGCCACGCATGGTCTTGGAACCCTTGATGGAGGTAAGACGGGACAGCAGGTTGCGCTCGCGTCATGCCGGAACATGCGGTGGCTGTCTGCTGCCCAACAAGCGGACAAGATCAAACACGTTACACGCCAGCGTTGAAGCTGAAAGCCCACCGCCAGGCGGTAGCAAACTCATGGACCTTTGTCGGCATACACTACACAAGCAGAACCACCCGTCCGCAGCTCACGATGTCAGGCTACGACAGAATACCATGAGCAGGAGTACGGGAGATTTCGTCCTCCGAGCAATGTTTGTGCAGTCCGCCGTAGAGAGCCGCATGATAGGAGACGACTTCGACCGGAAAGCCATCTTGTGCGTCTGTCCAGGCGGGAACATGGCGCTAGGTTCGGGAAAAGACATTATCAGGTGCCGACAGTGTAGGAAGTGGTATCATGTGGGTTGTATGATCATGAAGGCTCGAGTGCGGCCGCGAGGGGATGAGGAGGAGATGGGTGGGTGGTTGTGTGGGACTTGTGAGCTGGGAGGGATAAAGCGGCAGGAGACTCCAATCCTTGGAAGCGGTGATCAGGTTGCTGGAGGGCAGGGTGGGCAGGAGAGTGGAGATGTGTCGCAGAGCGAAGAGGGTAAAGGTTACACGTTGTCGGATGATGGCGCCCAGGCTTCGATGGGAAGTCATGCGAGCATTCTGATGGTGGCAATGCTGCGGATGCAGAGGGTGGGAAAGGTAAGGTTGGGTACGTGGTGCCTTGGTAGCCGCGGGATAGCAAGATGGAAAGCAAGTCTCCTATGGACGCTTATAACGGCCCAATTACCTGCCCGATAGTCCGTAATAGCGAGGTCTATTGCCTTACTACTATACCCCACGAACGTCCCGCACACAAGCTCGCGATCCAATATACAAGCCCTGAGACGACGCCTTCTGCAGCGACTGGAGACCGTCATCCCCACCGTGGGATCAACCACTATCAGTAAGCATCCGATTGCGCACAACGCCGTCTTCCGCAGTCTCTAACAGTTCAACTCCGCCACAACCAGTCTCTATCGTCATCAGCGAGATAATAGACGACCCAAAATCCGACCGCACCATAGTCCACTTTTCGTCCCCCTCTAGCACCTCATCTACGACGAGGTTCTCCTTCGAGGCGACAAGCAGACATGTACCATCTTGCATAGTGCGCTCGTCCGAGATAATGATGTTCTCGTTACTAAGCCTGTCTTGTTACTCGATGTGATTCCTTGCCCATTCGATGACCTCTTCCGTGCGCATGCCGTTGAATGGATTGCCATTAGATCATCCGGGTCGACTGGCGGCTTGGTCGTCTCTTGATATCCAAACCGTACTATTCGAGACGATATCACAAAGCCCATCGGGTCAGGGAACTCATGTCGCAGAGTTGCGCTGTTGGCTTCTCGGATGAATTGATCGGCGGCCTGCAATCAGTGGTTCTCATCCCAGACGAACTGTGTCACCAGCTTGATGTTGCCTACCTCTTTGGAAAGAGTCGCAGTGCAGAAGACCGGTATTCCTGGCTCTGGCATGTTGGTCGAAAATGTAGGAAATTGAAAGAGGAATTCGTACGAAGGCTTTTCTCGCTCGAAGACGCTGTCCGTCAAGCGCTGGCTCTCGTCGTGGGCAGCAACGCAACTTACACCCGATTGCAGCCTTAACCCAAACCCTAACCCTGGTCAGGCTTTCTGCTGCCTGCTGCTGCCTCAACACTCTTACACAGCACCTACATGCGGATCAGGGGGGGCTTCTGCGTGAGTTACGTCTGTACCGCTGAAGCTTCGCCAGACCACTCGTCAGCATCATAGACACCTCTTCGCAAAGGAAAGTGCAACACAAGCAGCCAGTATGCCAACACCAAACAGAGCAAGCACTAGCAACACCGGAGGTCATGGAACCCATCCACCTCATCCTATCCATGGAAGAGCTCTTCCGGATCCAAGCCGTCAGCCACCTGTTCCAGACAGCCATCAAAAGCTCCAAAGCCCTTCGGCGTCGAATGTACCTCAACCCAGCGAGACCAAGAAAGATCCAAATAGGTTGGCTAAATTCACATCTCTGAACCCGGTAGCTGTTGATTTCCTGCTCGACCACCTACCTCTCGAGATCGGGCACGACGGCTACGTCGAAGAGAACGATATGTACAATACCCGTCTTGAAGGCGGGTTCATCGAGGACCTGGAGAAAGCTGCGAAGGTGGAGAGATTGAGAGACGAGAATGTTCCAAAAGTGTCCTGGCAAGACATGCTGTTTGCGAGTCGGCCGATGGATGTTACTATTGAGCTCAAGCTTCGTGGAGAATGGTGTTATAGCTATGAGCTCGGTTACGGTTGAGAGAGGGAAACGCTGCTGCACGCTCGGTGCTATTCTGAGAGAGATGGATGAGGAGTTGATGAGGATTCGTGAGGAGTACGAGGGGCCTTAGGTTGGGGTGAGAATGTCTGGCGGTCAGTTCGAGGTGGTGACTTCTGATGAGGGTTCGGCGCAAGACTGCATCATGATAGGGTTATAGCATCTTTTGAACTGTAAGTGTAATACATCCTGACTGATCGTGCTGTAACGCCACATCATCATCTCATTAGTACGCAATTGTCCATGTTGCAGAACATCCTCGCCTCACTCCTCAGTGACGCCTCGCTCAATCGCTGCTCGCGCACCCACGACATCCACAGCTCACGCACTGAATCTCCTGGTCCTCCTTGAGCTGCTCCCGCGGCACGCGGCAAATGCAGGTGCTGTTGAAGTTCGTCTCTTTGGTTTGGATGCACCGCAAACAGCACAACTATGGCACAGTCAGACTCTACACATCTAGCGAACCGATGAAGAATGAACATACCTTTTCATACCCCTGCTTCTTCCACTTCGCAATCAAAGTCGCATCCGCGTACCCGTTCTTCAGCAGCCAATCGTAAAGCTGTCTCGAGATAGCTTCTTTCTCGTAGTACAGATCGTAGATATACCTGGAACCTGCAATACACGTCGTAGTCAGTATGCTGCACGGCAATGCCCGCAAACCGCTCAGGTCAAAAGAACAAATGCTCTCACCTTAGCGGCCCATCACGGGCGATTCTTCGTAGTGGTGATTTGAGTGTCGGGAGGGTTTTCGCTGGTTCTCTTCGTTTGCTCTCACTCTGGGCAGTACATACGCTGATGCGTGATCTGGAAGATGGGCCACTGCATCTCGTGCTTCTTCTTGCCTTCGTGGCTGGCGTTTTCGGCGTCTTTCATTTTGTTCGAGAATTCGAGCAACGTGTCTCTGTGCAATGATTAGTACGATCCTCCTCTGTCGCAAGCAGGGTGTACACTAGGTTCACTCACTCGATATCGTCGAAGCCATCGGGCGGTGGCTTGCGGGACTTGGAGTTTCTGATGGCGGGCATCTTGCTTGTTGATCGGTCTCTCGATTTTGTGGTATGGTTGACGCGGTACCCTGCGGTGCTTTGTGGAGCTAGGTATTTGATGTATTTGATGTAGTCGTAGCGAAAGCTCTCGAGTCAGGCAGAGAAGTTGCAGGCGGAACGCTAGCGCCTTTTCACGTGCTTGCTCGGGAGTGCTAACCGTTCCGAGACGCAGCCAGCCGCAAGCAAACCACCAAGCTTTGGTGAAACGACTTGCAGCTCGACAATTCAAACAAGCATTGTTCCTTTGTAAGAACAACATCATCATCATCGCAATGGCAGACGTTGAACCGCGACGCGATTACGGAGGTGGTGGAGGCGGCGGCGGGTATAGACACGGAGGTGGAAGACATGGAGGCGGAGGAGGCTACAACAAGAGGAAGCGAGGAAGAGGTACATCTGAAGTGATGGACAATCTTATTGCGCAGAACTAACCATTTGATGCAGAGGACGATGATATCGACCAAGGTTTCCGCAACCAGCGTCAGCGTCACGATGCTCCTCCGCCCGGCACCCGCATAAGAAGAGGTAAGTAAATAGACCTACCTACACAGTGTATAAGGCTGCACAGTATATGCGTATAACATTATATGTATATGTGCATGTGCATGACGTTGGCTAAGATATTGTCACCTCGCAGGCCTGCTCGAGATCGCGGAGGACCCATTGAGACTGCCGCACGAGGTCGCGCAGAACATCGCCAAGCTGGCGGCGGAGAACTACGAAGACGAGTATGTGCGCGACACCTTCTGCACCGTCGCCCTCAAGCTGGTCGTCGAGCAGCCCTTCAAGATCCCGTTCGTGGCGGCTGTGGTCATGTACGCGAACATGGACAACGGCGAGGTTGCCAAAGATCTCATAAGCAAGGCTGGGACGGCGCTTCAGGGGTACCTCGAGGCTGGACAATGGCGGGAGTTCAAGCTCATGCTGAGGTTCATTGCCAGCCTGAGTCAGCTGTACGAGGAGGATGGCGTGCTGCCGATCATGGACGAGCTGTTCAACCGCGCCGTGGATCTCCAGACCGCATCGCAGGAGGATACTGTGGGCCTAGAGCTGGTCAAGATCATCCTGATCACCCTTCCATACCTCGTGGCCGCGAACGGAGGAGATGAGTTGAAGCAGGCCGCAGCTGAGTTGCTCGAGCGTACAGAGATCGTCGCATCCGCACCGAACCCGCTCGAGCAGCTTGTCGATCCATACCCGGCCCCCAACGCTGAGGACGAGAAGCCGATGGCCTGCGCTAGCTTTATCTCGTTGCTTCAGCGGCAGCTGCAAGAGGAGGCGAACAACGGCTGGCCGTTGAAATGCATACCCAGAGTCTTCGACCCAAGCCTGAAGAAAGCGCCGGAAGCCAATGGCGACGCCGATGGAGAAGGAGAGGCGAACGGCGACGCTGAAGCCAAGATGCCCGCAAAGCACGCCTTCCCGACCATCACCGTCCCGTCACCCGTCAACCCAGGATCGAAGGCGCTGTTTCCGGAGGTCTACTTCTCTCTATTCGCAGACCAAGATGTCCAGTCCGTCCCATCTACTTCTAACATTGCCGCGTCGGTCATTCGCGATGCCATTATCGATACCGTCAACATCCTCGACTTCAATCGCAACTCCACCGCACGCTACCTAAACGAGATCGACTGCTACTGGGCGCCAGACACCTTCGTTAAGCGCTCTACAGCCTTTGACAAGCTGAAGGACCTCCAGTCGCAAGGCAGGACAACCTGGAAGCCCGAAGACGTCGCGATCGATGCCATCTTCTCGCAGATCTTCCAGCTGCCTACTCCGGAGCATAGGCTGGTGTACTACCATTCCTTGATCACGGAGTCTTGCAAGATCTCTCCAGGTGCGATAGCGCCGAGTCTGGGGAGAGCGATCCGCTTCTTGTTCAGAGGCGTTGATACCATGGACATGGAGCTGAGCTACAGGTTCATGGATTGGTTCGCGCATCATTTGAGCAACTTCGAGTTCAGGTGGAAGTGGGCTGAGTGGTAAGTCTGTCCCTGATGTGGTTGCTAAGGACTGGCTGACATGCAATAGGATCCCGGACCTGGAGCTCCCAGCGCTGCAGCCGAAGAAGGCATTCATCATCGGCACGTTGGAGAAAGAGATCCAGCTCTCCTTCGCTAAGCGCGTCCGCGACACCCTTCCGCTGGATTACCACCCGCTCATCCCTCAGAGCAAGGAGAACGAAGTTCCGAACTTCAAGTACAACGACGACCAGACGCCATATGCCAAGCAAGGCCGCGAGGTCCTGCAGATGCTCAAGAAGAAAGCCCCAGAAGACGACATTCAAACCGTCCTCAACATCGTGCATGAAGAAGCTACAGCCCACGGCGTCGCCGACCCCTTGGTCGCAAGCACCGACATCTACATGACCTCCATCCTCAGCATCGGCTCCAAGTCCCTCTCGCACGTCCTCTCCACCATCGACCGCTGCAAAGAGCGCCTACTAGCCGTGGGCCCACAATCCGAAGCCGCCCGTCGCCAGATCATCAGCTCCGTCGTCGAGTTCTGGAGCGACCACCCAGGCACCGCCGTCAACATTGTCGACAAATTGCTGAACTATACCATAGTGACGCCAATGTCTGTCATTCAATGGGCGCTGCAAGACCACATCGACCGCGGTCGCGCGCTGGCTTCTAGCCAGATCTACGAACTCATTTCTATTACTATGTTTAAAGTCACCAACCGCGTGCGCCAGGTGCTCAGGGAGCGCAACAACCTCAACCTACCCTTCGAGCAGCGACAGCAGATTGACGAGGCGTTGCCGAGGGAGAGGCAGGGGATGAGGGATCTTTTTGCGGCGATTGAGGATGCGGTTGCGGGTGTGGCGGTGGGGGCGCAGGATGAGATGATTGAGAGGTATGAGGATGGGAGTCAGGAGGAGTCTTTGGTGAAGATGTGGGGGCAGAGGTGGGCGAGGGTGTGGAGGCGTAAGGCTGCTGTTGAGGAGGCTGTGGTTGGGGAGGGCGTTATTGGGGTTTTGGAGGAGCCGCCGGCGGTGGAGGAAGTGGTTGAGCAGGTGGAGGTGGAGGATATGGATCAGGTTGCTTAGGCGGGTTGTTTAAGGGGGCTGAGAAGAGGGGAGGGGGTAGCCAACGCAGGAAGCGATGGCTTAGAACAGAGGCGTTGGCAATCAGTAAGACGGCGTCTTGTATTAGTAGCGGCACGGTTGATCAATTGAGAAGGTATATGCTCACGCGGCGAAGGTCGTGCTTGCGTAGATGCGGTAACAGGTATCGTCATTGTCCAGCGCCGGTTCCTCAAAGCGACAGGTTCCTACCAAACTCCCTCCGAGCGACAAAGACTGATAAGGTTTGGTCGGGCGCAAGCACACAGTCGTCGCTGGACTCGCCATACAATTGCAGCTCACCAATCACATCCAGCCCGCCAGCGTTGCCGTGGTAGAAAAACTCAGAAGGCAAAGTGTAAATTCTTGTCCTAGGGAGATATGTCGACGACATTCCATGCTCGAGCCAAGCGCGGTATCATCATTCTTCAGCACTGGCTTCGTTCAGTTACGAGACGCTTCATACCTACAATAACAAGTAGCATACTCCCTTCTGAGCGACAAAGGCTGATAAGACTAGCCTCGTAGGTCGGGCGCAAGCACGCAGACTCGCCACTCGCCCGCTCCGCTGTTCAGTCCAAAATCCTCACCGACGTCCACCCATTGCTAGAGGGACCGAGGCTGATAAGACTAGATCGGACGCAAGCACACATCTACTCGCCCCTCTGCTGTACCGTTTAAAGTTCCTAGTGCGGTCGGGCATATCAAGCAAGGATGGGTGGACGTCGGTAGGGACATTGAGCGGACCAGCGGAGGCTGCACTCGTCGCTATGCTGGTGTCATTGGCTCATTGCAGCTTTTGATCACCCAAGCACATCCAGCTTGCCGCGGTATAGAGATCAGAAGGTAAGGATACCTCTGAGCGACAGAGGCTTATAAGACTAGATCGGGCGCAAGCACGCAGACTCGCCACTCCGCTGTTCCCTACCGACGTCCACCCATTATTGCTTGATATGCCCAACCACGCTAGGGATCTTGAGTGGAACAGTGGAGGTCGCACTCGTCGCTATATGGCACACCATTGCATCTCACCAGGCGCATCCAGTTTGCCGCGGTATAAAACTCAGAAGGCAAAGTTTACTACTTTGTTTTAACGACATTCCATCCACCATGCTCCAGGGTTTGTACACTCCGCACTATCCGCAATGGCACCGCTACCAGCCAAGACACCGATCTCCACGCTCCTGAAACCGATCTCACGGCCCGCCAGTAGTGCGCGAACTGATCCTGGACGCTGAAGCACCAACCCAACAGGCCGAGGATTTGGCGGACTGCCGGTACACTGGTCGGACACCAGCAGCACGGCTGCGGCACCCGGTCAGGAGGAAGTTGTCACCAACCCAAGGATCCGAAGATCAGGCGGACTGCCAACTGGACTCTGCCAGCACACCTAGACGCGCGGCTGTAGCCAACGGTAGCGGCCATGAAGCGTTTTGCATGTTGGATCGTTGATGAAGGTGTCCCAACCCGACGATCCGAAGTTTCGGCGGACTGCTGATTGAACTCTGCCAGCACAGGGCAGAAGATGAAGCACAGCTCTACTGGATGGTAGCCAAGTTTCATGGATTGAGGAGCAGAGGGACGGACGGACGCTTCCCCAATTGTTCTCCAGTGTTGTTGCTGGTTGGTACCTCCTAAGACCTTCCCCTCGGTGTTTGTGCGGTCGTCTCCCAGTGCACCATGCTTGGTCCGCCGCGGTTTCATACAACATCATTGCCTTGGAATGACGAGATGTTGCTGACGTGGATGTTGACCGCTAACTCGCACCAATATCGGCCTTGATGCAGTCTTGGGAAGTTGATGGATCCGAAGCGAGAACACCGAGGTATGGCGTACTGTCCAAGAGTGACGTTGGTTCCTGTTGTTGCGCCATGCACGTCGAGTCGTACCCAATGCGGCGGCCCGGCAAGAGAGTGACACTAGAGACATGTCATGCAGCACCGGATGGATGGCGCCCTCGCCTTTCGACTCGGCGTGCTTGCCAAGGGAAGTTGCACGACATGAGGGCGTTTCCCGCCAGAGGCTTGCATTGCGAGCGCGATAACAGCTCGGCGTTTAATCAGCGCATGAGATGGAAGTGGGCAACGACCAGTGTGGATACGGAAGTCTTGATACCTGTCTCAGTGAGAGCCACTCATGCAATCTCTGATTCGCGTTGCCTGCCTTGGTCGAGTTGAAATGGAGCGTACACCGGGTGCCGTAGGACAAGCTGTGATGGGGAATCTTTGTTCGCGTAACCCATCCTACGACGAAGAGGACGATACGTTTCCATACGCTTACCCTGTTGTTTTGCAATTGGCAATGCCCAGGTATTACGCCTGGCACGGAGGTCCAGAATGCAGATCGACGCATCTCATAGTACAGCAATATATCTTGCATACTCGTTTAACAGCCCTCCATAGATGGGCCAGGATGTTGCTTGCGACGAATCTGCATAACAAGGGTCATAGTACTACTTAGTATTATATTTTAGCGAACCGTCCCTATGAAGCCATGACGTCCGTATCGACTCCCGTGTGTAGCCCATGTGGTTTGTGTCGTGAAGGAGCAGTCGCTGCCTGGGCATGGCCTGGGCAGACTGGATCATCGCGCGTCTCCGCCCATCCAGGTGATGTTATGACTGGTGTGCATGTGAGGTACGACCTCAACGGGCATGCATGAGAAGTCATCCCCGTGATCTACGCAGCCGTAAATAATCCGCTGCGCCGACATGTGAAGTTGTGGTGCAGTACCCCAATAGCGTAAAGCTTAAACTCCGTAGGAGCTTCATCCCTGGAGTTGTCAAACCACAGGACAAAGGTCGAGACAGCACTCCGCAGGTGACAGGTCCCGAGTCTCCCGACTCTTCTGAACGGTCATCAATCTTACCAACTGCCAGGGATCATTCGGGGAACACATCCCTGCCTTAATCCCCGCCACTGCACCGCCTCATGTTGGCTGCAACGCCGATCTTCACTTCACTTACACGAATCAAGCAAACACGACGCCCCTTGGATGCACGAAGCATGGGAGTCTAGAGTTCCAAGGTCAGCCTCGCCGTTCTGCTCCAGAAACCGCAGGGCTCTGCTCTAACAGTTCGAGAGACCATAAGCTCTTCCAATTGCACTGTCATCGAGATACCTCGTAGGTCAGCCAGCAACGAAGCTACTAGTACAACGCAACGCAGCAACGCAAGACCTCTATAGCGCCTGGATCTTGTGCTCTCTGCATGTGCGCCGGCCAATGCCTGCAATTCGAGCGTTGAGCTGTTGCCACATCGCATGCCACGGCACTGCCAACGGATCGAATCGACACGGTCGTGGCGTGTGTTGGTAGCTAACCTTCGCCTCTCGCACTCAATCATTTGAACGAGCAGCCACGCGCATTCTGCGTACGTCAACTGATATCTTCTGGGTGTGACTCGTCGTCAAAGCGGTGAAGATGGCCTGCATGAGCCAGCGGGGGTTAGGATGTCCATGTCGACCAGAGAGGCCAGTGCAGCCGTGAGCGGAATCCCCAGAGTCGCACAGAAACGGCGGCCAAGCATACCATTACCGTTATCCAGCTCGGCAAGCGTTTGGCTGCGTCGCTGTTCAGGTGGGCGTTGAGAGCAACGATTTTTGCAGGACCGCGGTCCAAATCATTGCCCAAGAGCGAATCGTCGCTGTTACCGCAATAGCCGTAGCTGTATTGGGTGGCGCCCATGCCATGCCATGTTGAAGTCTCGGTCGTGGTGGAGATGTCTCGCTCAATGCTGGTGATCGCCACAGAGCGAACGAGGCAGTGTCAGCCGCTACTGCGGTGACGGGACTTTTGGTGGATGCTAGTCGCAGTCACTGTATCTTCAACCTCATAGGGTGGCTGGGCGAGCGCGCACTCCCAAAAGGAGTCCATATGTGACTAGGAAGCGCTAGTGGCAGTGGAGATATTGGATCGCTGATGTCGAGGCACGCGTGCATGTAACACAAGACAGCTCGATCCCATTGGCTAGCTTACCCATGGCCTTGGCCGTTGTCGCTGCTGCGCGCTGTGCCGGTGCAGCTGCCAGGTACTGCTGTCAATATCCATGGTACACGGGTGCCTCCTGCAGGTATGGGGTCTAGACACATCCGAGGCCCTACCTCCATTTCTCTGACATGCACAAACGGACTGGGATCCGACGTCATCCGCTGCACGAGCTTTGCGACCGGTGCAATCTGCTATAGATGGTGACATTCCATGAGTAGTTGGCCGAGGCCTCCATGAGTTGCTCGAAGCGTTACAATTCGAAGGTCGCAAGCTGTGGTGCTGAAAAGCGGGCGAGCATGGTGGCTTTTTGCAGAGCCGGGGAGTGGGAATCCTTGTCGTGATGATCGGCACCTTCCAGACAAGCGTCGAAGATCCTGGCCTATGCATTGCCTTGCTCGGACGATGGCAGGCGAGATCGCATCGATCTTGCCTGGGCAGAAAACACTCTTCTTTTCTTCACTCTTGTCGACCATCATAATACGACCGTCTGCAGCCAGAGACGATAAGTGAGAATTGATGATCTTGGTCCGGAAAAGCACGTTGCGGCTCCCGGAAGACAGTGTAGAGTTTGCACTACCAGGTCAAGGTCTCCGGGTCGTCGCAGATTTCAACCGCCAATCTGCAGACGCTGTGATCGCTGAGTGGTCGGGGCTCCGGAGTGGCTGCTGGAAATTATACCAAGACCCAGGGAAGCCCCCACCGGTGCAGGCTACTAGTCATGTCCGACCGCATTCGTCGTGCAGATGGTCCTTTCGCGCTTGTTTTGAGGCTAGGAGAAAGCTGAGCGTGGGCTCTACTGGTGGATGACGTCGGCCTCAGTGTCTCGCCGATATTGCCATCAGCTTCTGGGCTTGCCAAAGATGTATGGAGTGAGGGGTGAGGAAAGAGGTCCCTAGAACAAGTGTAGTCGCGAGGGTTTTATGGCCAGCAGATCCTCATGCCAAGTTACTGGGCAACTCTGAGCCTCTGCAGCCGTTGCGAAGTCAAACGACCCGACAGGAGTCTCCCACACGAACAACCAGAACTACTCCCCCAGATCTCGAAAAGGCAGCTTGCGGCTGCCGAAAGCAAAACGCACCATCGTCATTCTAACTTTGCTCAGCATCGCTCCTGCTGTAACGGGACTAACGACTCATTCAACAACCTGAGGCCACTGCGTGCCTGCATGCATCACGGGGTTGGTCAAACGGACCGAGCATCACAGTCATTTGTTGATCGCAAGAAATTGGAATTCGTGACGGTGCTCTTGGTTCCGGCTCGAGCCTTCCGAAGATCGACACACCGAGGGCAAGTGCACTGCACGCACGGATCCGCTGCTGATTATTATTGTGTGAATGCTGAGGAAGGATCTGGTGGCCAGCGACATTGTTCCCAGTTGCAGCAGCTTGTGGCCTCCTCGGCGACATCTCCAGGTGGAGTCACCCAATCTCATTGCCCGCGAATCGACCTTTTCGGAACACTACTACTAGAGCGCATCATTCCTCACACAGCTTTTGGGCTGTCGCCTGCATCGCAGAGCTTTCTCCAGCTTTGTTCTGCGTCGTCGACCAGTGAACCGCCGCCGCGTATCTCTACTACTGAGGTAGGTCCATGAGATGGCGCCCAGAAACTCGTTGCTCAGTGCTCACGCTTGCTTAGGACCGCGCCGCGCAGACCTCTGGTTCAGTGGAGAAGCTATCAGCTAATCCTAAGCGTACCAACCCCAACCTGGCCGTTACACCCTCAACTCTATCGCCAAATTCAGGTACGGTCCCAAACCTTCCTTCTTTATGCATAACCACGCCTGTTCACTCGTCAAGCTGACCTTCACTTGTCTGCGACTTGGGACCACTTTCCTCAACCTACATCATTACACATCAACAGACCAAGCCCCTCGCGCAACCCCTCATATTCACATTGAATTCTCACAAGATTTCAACTTGCCAACCTTCACCTCAGCATCGTTTGTTCGAGGAGTTTGTCTTTTATATTGACTTTGTGTTACACGCAGGCCTTCTTGAGTTTCTTCCCACTACACACCATCCCAAAGGCTGCCCGGAAGCAAACAGCGCAGCTCAATCGACATTGGACAGCTTTAGGTCACCGATGCGGTGCTCGGAAACATCGACGTTGCAGCCATATCACATCGGACCTTTCGCAAGGCTCGAGTCCGCAGGCTGAAGGTTCAGACACGTTTGCGACGTTCTACGCGTGTTGCACAATTGCGCTACATCGCCCTCACGATCGGTACACCTGTAGCACGCTTTCGGTGATTTACTCCTCCGTGTCTCTGGACAATCGTCGGAATTCCGGCACCAGGACTATCATCTTGCAGTTGACCTCCAAAGGGCATCCCAAGCTTTAAAAACAGTCATGAGCGGCAGCGGAGCGGGACCATTGGTCCCTACGTTCCATGGCTTCGTTCAGAACAGTATGGATGGTCTCGTCCTCTTCGAAGCCTGCCTCAGCGGCAAGCTGCATCACGTCCCTCGACGGCCGCATGATAGGGAAAGGGCGTCGCT